>JAENPR010002655.1:0-47487 GCA_018135685.1 Themeda triandra
CGGACCCTAAATTCCAATCCTATTCTAGCATGGCAATTCTATGAAAGTAATTGCAAGAAAGTAAGTACTAGAAAGTAAGTAGAGAATTTAAGGGGACAAGGAACACTAGCGATCTTTTTCCCGAGGTATCGAGAGTCGCCACTTCCACTAGTCCTCGTTGGAGCACCCAAGCAAGGGTGTAGCTCCCTTGATCCTCGCAAGGACCAAGTGCTCTCTAGGGCCGATTCTTCGTCGTCCGACGCGGTGAATCGCCAAGAACCGCTCACAAGATGAGTTGGGTCATCCACAAGCACCGCCGGATGATCAAGCTCCAATCACCACCAAGCCGTCTAGGTGATGGCGATCACCAAGAGTAACAAGCACAAACTCTCACTTGACCTCGCAAAGCCTAGGGAGAAGAGTGGATGCACACTAGCTACTCTCGATTGCTCATGAATTCATTGATTCTCAAATCTCTTCAAGTCATGAGGCTCTTGCAACTCTCCCGCTCTCACAAGGTGGCTATCACCGAACAAATGAGCAAGAGGACCGAAAGGAGGGGGTGTGGTTGTATTTATAGCCAAGGCTGAAATCCAACCGTCCCATATTCGCCTCGCCGTGAGCGGGACCCACCGCGGGGACGCGTCCGCGCTGAAACTTTCAAACGGGCGACTAGCCGTTGGGCTACGAGCTGATACGCGCGCCCGGACGCGTCCGGGACGTCCAAGCGTGTCCGACCGAGGTGTGTGCCGATGCCTTGCCCAAGACTTGGAATCCCACGTCCGGCGCCCCACCGGACGCCAAGCCAACGTTGGGTCCGCCGCTCGGGCGGCACCCGAGGCCAGCTCAAGCATGCGCCGGACCAGTCGCCCTTGGAGCTGCGGCCATACTGTTGAAGTGTGTACATTTTCACTTGATCACTGATCTTTTGAAAATGGCGGCAACTCCAAACACTCTCAGGGCTCTCTAGTAACTTTCTAGCGCTAAGATTTCACCAGTGTGCACCACACCTAAACCCGAGACTCAACTAGGTCAAGCTACCCATTTGCACCCCCCTTAATAGTACGGCCAAAGGAGAAAACAAAGTCCTAACGACTAATCCGATGTCTCTCAACACCATCGACAATCGGAGCTAACCGTCCTTAACCTTGTCATCCATCCTTTGAAAACCGAAACGATTTCTATCGATAAGAGGGCATGACAACCAATTGCCTGAGATTCCATTACCATGACCAAACTCCCATTGTTTCTCGCAAAAACACACGTTAGTCATAGTAATCTATATTGTCATCAATCATCGAAACCCACATCAAAGGGCCTAGATGCTTTCAATCTCCCCTTTTTGGTGATTGATGACAACCTCTGGAGTATGAAGAGTTTAGTTGAGGTTTTAAGCATGCTTGATTCATGAGCCTTTGACAATAAGAGCAAAGATTAGAATGACTCATGTGACATCAAGCCAAAAGATTGTGCACATATAATCTGCAAAGCGAGTTAGCACAAGACAAAAGCATAGCTCATATGGAATCGAGAAAACCGCGAAGCCAAGCACATATGAGCAAAGAGCTGTGTGACATAGAAGGTGATACCAAAACCGAAGAGCATATGTCACCGCGATTGAAAGTACCTCACACATATCATACAATGCATAAAGTAAACATGATGCATGCAAATGTATCAATCAAAAGAACCAAATCCCAAGCTATGAGCTCCCCCTAAGTCTACATACTCCCAACTCTCCCCCTTTGGCATCAAGGACCAAAACTTAAGGCTGAGGGGTGAAAGGAGTAGACGAGCCGGTCTCACGAGCATGTGGAGCAGTGATGAACACTGTAGCATCATCTGGGCTGTCATCTGAGCTCGCTGACCGACCGATGAGCCCGCCGGGAATTCTCCGGCTGTGAGTGCCAGGCGGTGAAGCGGTCTCTGGTCTGCTTAAGCGACACCGTAATCGTCGCCGTCTCCGTGGTTGGCACCGTGGATCGAGCTATCTCCGGGTGACCCCGTGGCTCGGGCGGTGTAAGCGAGTGGAAGAGTAGGAGCCACCCGTGGTACGCCTCGCAGTAGGAAGAGGATCGTAGAAGCCATGAGGAAGGTATAGTGCCGATGTGCCGGTGCCTGCCACCGGAGAATTTGGCTCGCCGCCGAGGTTGCGCAGTCATGCCTTCTAATAGGCTGTCTCATGTACTCAGTGTCGCCTCCCGTGGAGTGCACCGTAGGAGGCCCGATGATGAGCCGCGCCCGGATGGAGTGAATAATGATGAGAGCCAACAGGTGAGAAGCCGAGTGAGATCCGTGGAAAACCGGGGGACACCCGAATCAACTGAGAAGAAGGTGCTATGCTGAGCCGGTAAGCCTGCACTCGTGGATCGGCATCCGAGAAGGTCCTACTCCCAAAGTCTCCCGCTGGCCGACACGGAGCCGAGGGAAGAATTCCCCGAGGTACCGTGGCACTCGTCTCGCCGAAATAGTGAAGCAATCAAAGTCATAGTCTCGCGTGTGCTGCCGCTGCTATAGCTGATGCCGCATCCCGGCGAGCTCGTATCTCGCCTAGAGCAATCTCATGCCGCTCTCCGAAGACGCTCTCCGGTTGGCAGCCAACCTATCAAGTACCGAGTCAAGCACTCAATGGCTGCTCCTGAACGCCCTCCGCATCATGCTGACGAGGGAGGACGAACGGAATGTAGTACTTCCTCATCATCCTCGAGTCGAGGTAGTGATCTCATATCCTGCTGCCTCAGCTTCTACAAGCTCTGCTTCTTCATCTCCTGCTAGCTGCTCAACTCTAGCATCCTGCTCAGCTCCTGTCCCTGTAACTGGATCTCCATGGCGAGGAATGACTGGAGGAGCATCTGTGGTGACTCTGACAATCTGTGAAACATCATAGGAGCCAAACACCTCATAATTCAGCGGATCTTCATATTCCTTTTTGATCGAGTCTGGAAGATCACCATTTGTATAGATGAGCCAGGTGATCCAATGAGCATAGTGCATTAGCCGGTGTTTGGTGAAGCTCCCATAGATAACATCCTCCATATCACAAAGAATCAAATCCCAGATGTCAAAAGGAATCGTCCTCACAAGATGTGACACTACCCACTGCTGGAGCCTAGTGAACCCGTTCCTGAAACCGGGCCTAGCAAGAATTGTGTACCAAAGTTAGGTCCTGCTCGACCCTGCACCAAAGTTAGGTCCAAAGAACTCTCTCATGATCTTAGGAGGTGGCACTACTCCTCCCTGTGCACGACGGGGTGGCTCAATTCCTGGAAAGCACAGCTGATGCAGCTTGATGGGCTGCTGCGAAATCCCAAGAAGTTCCCCGGCTTCTTCACTCGGACAAGTTCTCGCATCTCGACCATGAATGGTGTATGAAATAAGTGAATGATTTGGAGCAATCCATAGTGTAGCATAGAACTCTAACACCCATTCTCGGAATATATCTCGAGATCTTCCAATTAGATCAATCATGCCCGCCGTGCACCCAAATACTCTCTAGAAGGCCTGGCCCAACACATGTGAGAAAAGTCGGCTATCACCGGCCCTTTGCTTGGTGATCTTTGACTTACCAGTAAGCCTCAACCGGGGGACTTGTGCAAAGCCGTGTAATAGGGTGCACCGGCTCTCTCTGGAAGGTGGAAACCAGGTGTTTATGTCCACCGCCGATAGCCTGTATCTTCTTTGCACCGACGTCAAAAGCTCCTCTCAGACTTAATCTAGGTCCAGAGCCCGCTAGGGCCGCTCTCTGTGGGTAGAAGAAGGACTCGACTCCCGGTGGATCGCCGAGCCGCCTCGCTGGCGGAGAGTCCCGACACGGGAGGACCATCGTAAAGGAGAAAGATCCCGCTGCTCAAGAGTGGTCCTCTCGTCTGCGGGGCCTCGCTCTCCCTCCCGTGCTACCGCTGATCCAGGCTCTTGTATCACAATGCCCGCACCCCCGCGACTCTCCTCTCGCACGCCCGGGCCGCCCTCGAGCATCCGGTGGCTGCCTCTTCCTTTTCCGATGGTCAATACTTTCTTACCCTTTGCTTTCTCAATCATCTTAGGAAGATTTGGTCTTCTATTTGGATCGTCATCTCGCTTTGAACCTTCTCTGAATTTTGCACTGGGCATGGCTGACACCTTGCTTGCGATCGTGTCCGAACACCGAGAGAGGATGAATCGATGTCTTAAGAGGCTTGGCCTCAATCCATACCCGCAAGCTTGGCTTAGGGTTTAAACTGCCACTAACACTGCCAACTGACAAGACAACCAAATAACCGGCTCGCTGCAAGAGATAGAATAGGGAGAGATATAACCAGTAAGCATGAGACTAGAGAAGTTAGAAACCCTATTGAAGCAAAGCATTAGGTAAGATTATAGACGGAATTAGGATATATACCTATTGCATTTTCAAATTCCTGTGAAGAAGGTAAGAGAGGATGACGCGGGGCACCCTTGGACACAAGGTGGGATCACTGCATGAAGAAATTGATCGAAGGAGATCAACACAGTGAGTAGAGAATGATTTGGGCATTTTGACGAACACCTTGCGGGCAGTGGAGGTGCTCACCATGGAGGAGCTTCCGGAGTGAATGATCGCCAATGGGCGCGCGAATCGTAGAGAAAGCACTAGGAGGAATGCCGCGGACCGAAGCCGAAACTTTGCCGGAGAAGATGGGGTCCGGGCAGCGTGCCGAACTTCCACGGCGGCGGGGGCCGAGCGTGGCGGTGCTGGCTTGCTGGGTGTGCGCGGCGGCCGGAGAGGCACACTGCAGAGGCTGGCTAGCGCGCGCTCGAGGAGGAACAGGGCAGCGCGAATGGCTGGGTGGCGCGGATGGCTAGACGACGCGGCGTGGTTAGGGTTTGAGGGCAGTGCTGCGGCGTACGAACGGCGAGAGAAGGAAGAGAGTGGCCGCGGGCCGATGGAATTGAAGGAGAAAGAGTTGGGGGCCCCACACGCGAAATAATAGACCAATTCTGTCTTCTTTGCGCCGGACAGCGGGGTGAGTCCGGGAACCGCGGACGCGACCCAGACATCGAAAGACTTCGCTCGCAGGCCCGATTTCGCCGGACGCGGTGCGAGACGCGGTCACGGACGCGGAAGGATCACCGTTTTGCATCCGGCCGCTGGAACATTGCTGGTTCATGCGAGTTCTTCTTCACAGGCGCCGACGCGTCCGCCGGTTTTCCAAATGCACGTCCGCTCTTCAAAGAGCTGATTTGACTCTTTTCTTCGCGGCACCTGCTCCCAATTGATTTCCAAACTTTTGAAGAGACAACTAAACATAGTTTGGAGCCAATATGAGATCCTCACTCTCAAACACTCAGTTTTTCAAATAGTTTGCCACGGGCTTATAATAATTTTCGAAAATAAGCAACAAACACGAGCGAGGAACAACGTATGGCCATGAGCTTGAGTTTCTAAACCAATAGAAGCATCAAAAGCTTTCTCAATTCATGGACGAACACAGAGGTTGCTCAAGAGATAAACGAAAAGAAACGAAGAGCAACACACAAGCACATAAAATTACTGGAATTTGAATCTAGGCGGCTTGTTAGGTTTGAACCAAGGGTAAGCTTCTTCACACCTCCAAAGAGTGTTATCTTAACCATGTTAGACAAGCCCTATATGCATTACAGAAATTTAGACGTGCTCTATAAACAATGCAATGCAACCGACAACACCCTTCATCTCTTCCTTGTGAAGTTGCTTAGGTCAAGGATATTGAGCTCATTCCTTAACCTACAAAAGGTTGATTCATCCAATGGCTTTGTGAAGATATCCGCTAATTGATCCTCACTTCTCACACCTTCTAGAGATATATCCTTTTTAGAGACATGATCTCTAAGAAAGTGGTGGCGGATATCTATATGCTTTGTGCGAGAGTGTTGAACCTAGGGTTGTTTGCAATCTTCACCGCACTCTCATTGTCACACAAGAGAGTCACTTGACCAAGATTCACTCCATAGTCAAGAAGGGTTTGTTTCATGTACAAGATTTGTGCACAACAAGCCCCGTCGCTATGTACTGTTTGTAGATAGAGCAACACGTTTCGCTTCTTTGATGACCAAGAGACAAGTGACCTCCCAAGCAAATGGCACCCTCAGGATGTGCTTTTTCTATCAATTTTGCAACCGGCATAATCCGATCGGAATAGCCAACAAGTTGGAATCTTGCTCCTTTGGGATACCATAGACCAATGCTTGGGGTGTTGCAAGTACCTAAGGATTCTCTTGACAAGACTCGGTGAGCTTCCTTAGGATCGGCTTGGAAACGAGCACACATACACACACTAAACATGATGTCGGGCCTAGATGCAGTGAGGTACAACAAGCTACCGATCATAGAGCGGTAAAGAGTTTGATCCACAGAGTTACCTTCCACATCAAGGTCGAGATGCCCATTAGATGCCATGGGAGTGTTGATTGGCTTGCAATCCTTCATATCAAACCTCTTGAGGAGGTCCTTGGTGTACTTCTCTTGAGATATGAAGGTCCCTTCCTTCATTTGCTTGATTTGAAAACCAAGGAAGAAGTTGAGCTCACCAATCATAGACATCTCGAACTCTTTTGACATCATGTCGCCAAACTTCTTGCATTCTTCTTCATTTGTTGAGCCGAAGATGATATCATCAACATATACTTGACAAATGAAGATCTCTCCATTAAGCTTCTTGGTGAAGAGTGTGGTGTCAACCTTCTAGATGGTGAACCCATTCTCAATGAGGAAGTCCCTAAGGCGCTCATACCATGCTCTAGGGGCTTGCTTGAGCCCATAAAGTGCCTTGGACAACCCGAAAACATGATTAGGACAGCTAGGGTCTTCGAACCCGGGAGGTTGATCAACATAAACAAGCTCATTAATGAAACCATTAAGAAATGCACTCTTCACATCCATTTGAAATAGTTTCATTTCATGATGTGAAGCATATGCAAGGAGGATACGAATGGCTTCAAGTCTTGCAACCGGTGCAAAGGTCTCTCCAAAATCTAGGCCTTCAACTTGAGAGAACCCCTTTGCCACGAGCCTTGCCTTGTTTCTCACAACATTGCCTTGGTCATCTTGCTTGTTGCGGAACACCCACTTGGTACCTATGATTCTTGCATTTTTGGGACGCTCTTCAAGTGTCCAAACCTTGTTGCGGGTGAAGTTGTTCAATTCTTCATGCATGGCATTCAACCAATCCGGATCTTGAAGAGCTTCACCTACATCCTTTGGCTCAACACAAGAAACAAACGAGTGATGTTCAAAGAAAGCTAGCAAGTCTTTGAGATCGAGTCATTACACCCCTTGATGGACTCCTATGATTTGATCTTGTGGATGATCGTGGAGTTTGGGAATTCTCTTTTCAACCACTTGAGGAGTAGGTTGAGGAGCATCAACATCTTGAGCTTGTGCCTCTCTTTGTTCATGGGCAACATGAGTGTCTTCGTTTTCGTCATCCCATCTTTTTCCTTGTCATCTTGAGGCACACTTGAAGAAGAGAAAGGCTTGTCAATGACTTGCACTTCATCATCATCTTCTTTAGGCTTGATGTCTCCCACGGCATGTTCTTCATTGCTTCCCTCAATGGTTCATCACCTACATCATCAAGATTCTCATTGCTCCTTGGGAGCCGTTAGATTCATCAAACTCCACATCATATGTTTCTTCTACCAAACCAAAGTGGCATGGTTGAATACTCGATATGCTTTGGATTTTGATGAGTAACCAACAAGAAAACCAATATCACAACATCTTTGAAACTTCCCTAGGTGTTGCCTTTTCTTGTAGATGTAGCATTTGCAACCAAACACCCGGAAGTAGGAGACGTCCGGCTTCTTCCCATTGAGCAGTTCATAGGGGGTCTTGCCATGAAACTTATGAAGATATAACCGATTTGATGCATAGCATGGGGTGTTGTACTCATCAAGCATTGTTCTTGCTAGAGTGATCAAGGTCCGGTTCTTCCTCTCAACTATGCCATTTTGCTGAGGTGTGTAGGTGGATGAAACTTCATGTTTAATCCCAACTTCATCACAATAAGCTTCAATGTTGGTGTTGTCAAATTCTTTGCCATTGTCACTTCTAATTTTCTTGATCTTGACATCAAATTCATTTTGAGCTCTCTTTGCAAACTTCTTGAAGCAAGGAGTAGCTTCGGATTTGTCATGAAGAAAGAAGGTCCATGTGTATCTTGAGAAGTCATCAACAATCACTAGACAATGGAGTTTCCCACCAAGACTCTTGTACGTAGTTGGTCCAAATAGATCCATATGCGGCAACTCTAGCACTCTTGAAGTTGATAGAGAAGCTTTGGTTGGATGAGTGTTTGCAACTTGCTTGCCGGCTTGACATGCACTACAAGGTTTGTCCTTTTCAAATTTAACATCTTTCAAGCCCCTCACTAACTCTTTCTTCAAAAGCTTCTTGAGTGTACTCATCCCAACATGTGCTAGCCTCCTATGCCACAACCACCCAAGTGAAGTCTTGGACAAGCAAACAAACATTCAGATTTGCATCTTCGAGGTGAAATCCACTAGATAGAGATTGTTGTATCTAAAGCCTTTGAATATCACGGTTGAGTCTTCTTTCTTTGACACTATCACTTCCTTCTCATCAAACAAGCATTTGAATCCAAGATCACACAATTGACCCACTGACAGCAAGTTGAAGCTCAATGGTTTAACATAAAGCACATTTGACAAAGAGTGATCATTTGATATTGCAACTTTGCCCAAACCCTTGACTTTGCCCTTTGAATTATCACCAAATGTGATCCTATCTTGATTTTGCTCCCCCTTCATCCGGTGAGGCAAACATACGAGGTTCACCGGTCATATGTTGAGTGCAACCACTATCAATAACCCAATGACTTCCACCGGTCCCGTAGTTCACCTACACACAAGAGATCAAGCTTGAGGTTTAGGGACCCAAACTTGTTGAGGGCCCTTGACTTTCTCTACTAGAGACTTTGCAACCCAAATTTGCTTAGGCCTATTTTTATTGGGGGGACCTAAGAAGGTGACATTCACTTGTCCTTTTGAATCCTTTCTAACCACATAATGAGCATTATATGCAAAGGGTCTAGCATGCTTGGGCAAGCGTTGTGGTGGTGGAGTTTCACACTCATGAGCAAAGTGACCTTCTTGTCCACACTCAAAACATCTCTTTGGCTTTGGCTTTGACTTTTGCTTTTGTTGACTTGCTTGCTTTGCTTGATGTTGCTTCTCTTGATGTGCCTTGAACCCAATGCCACTTCTATCGGTCTTCATCACGGTGTTCATCAAGAGCTCACTTTGAAGTGACTTTCCTTTTGCAAACTTGCTCAATCCAATCTTGAGGTGTTCCTTCTCTTGCTTGAGCTTCTTGTTCTCTTCTAGAAGTGACTCATTTGTTGATTGCTTCAAGCATGACATCTCAAAGTGGAGTCTTTTGTTCTCTTCTTTGAGCTTTTCATTCTCAAGTGCTAGTCCTTCATCTTCAATAGTGACGGTGTGACTGATTTTTGCTTGTTCAAGATCCTTCTTGAGCTGTTCATTTTCATTTTTTATCTTGACATAGTCATCATAATTCTCGCCACCACCACCGACTTGCCTTTGTTGCTAGCACCTTGCTCAATGATCTCATCACATGATGTAGCTACATCATTCTTAGCAACATTGTTAGTAGCCTCATGTGTTTCGGCAAGAAGCTCATAAGCCATTGCTAGATTCCCATGATCAACTTTAATAGTTGTGTACTCCTCTTTTAGAGAGCTATAACTAGATTTGAGCTCATCATGCTTCTTCTCAAGGTTCCCTTTTTCAACTTTAAGCTCTTTTGAAGAAGCTTTGAGTTCCTTGAGTTTAGAGGACATGATTTCATTTTGATCTCTAAGCTCATCACTAGTTTTTCGCATAGCTTCCATTTTTTCTAGAAGAGAAGTATTTTCACTATCAAGCTCATCACATCTTCCTCTAGTCTTAATGATGGTTTTTGAGTACTTTCTAAGCAATTTGACAAGCTCATCATAGGTAGGTGACTCATACTCATCATCACTATCACTTTCACTACCACTATCATCACTATCCCCATGTTTAGAATGTACCTTCTTTTCACTTTTAGCCATAAGGCAAAAGTGGGATGGAGTAGATGATGATGGCAAGATTTGTGGAGGTGGTGAAGATCCAATGCCGATGGCAGAACACCTTCATCATCACTTTCCTCATCGGATGACCCACAAGAGGATTCAATATCGGTGAGCCAATCACCAACAATATAGGCCTTGCCATCCTTCTTCTTGTGATGCTCTTTCTTTTCTTCCTTCTTCTTGTGATGCTTGTCTTTCTTCTTCTTTTCTTTTTCTTCATCATCACTTGAGTCATCCTTCTTGTCCTTGCCCTTCTTCTTCTCGTACTTCTTGTCTCTTGGAGGCTCCGGACATTGATGAGCTAGATGTCCAGTCTTGCGGCAGTTGAAGCACTCCATTTTGGAGATGGGCTTCCTTTTGCTACTTGTGAAGAACTTCTTCTTCTTGCCATCAAACTTGACACCATTCTTGTTGAGCTTCTTCAACATCTTGGTGGTCTTCTTCACCATGAGAGCAAGACTCACATCATCAATTTTAGCATCACTAGAATCATCATGAGTTGCCTTGGCCTTGCCTTTTCTTGAGTGACTTGCATTGAGGGCCAAGTCTTTCTTCTTGGATGATGAGCCATCCTAGGGGGTGAGATGCATATACATCTCATGAGCATTGATCTTTCCCAATATTTGAGTTGGTGTAGCATTGGAAAGATCACCTTGGTGAAGCACGGTGACAATGTGCCCATATTTCTCAATGGGGAGGACACATAGGATCTTTCTTGCAACATTGGATGGCGACATTTGATTGAGTCCAAGGCCGTTGAGTTCCTCTACAATAGTGTTCAAACGGGAATACATCTCATTAGCACTTTCATTAGCTTTCATCTCAAAAGAATTTAACTTGCGCATAACAAGATGATAGCGTTCCTCACGCTCACTCTTAGTTCCCTCATGGAGCGCACAAAGGTCAGACCATAGTGCATGGGCGTCCTTGTGGTTCCTAATGCGATTGAACACATCCTTGCAAAGACCGCGGAATATAGTGTTCCTTGCCTTTGCATTCCACTTCTCATAGTTAGCCTCTTCACCGACAAGGTTAGCTGAATCCTTGGGTTTTGGGAGTCCTTGAGAAGCGGCACGGAAGCATCCAACATCTATCGCTTCTAAATGTGCTTCCATGCGAATCTTCCAATAAGGAAAATCGTCTCCCTCGAACATGGGAGGAGGTCCATCCCCATGGGACATCTTTACTCTAGGCGGTTAAGCCTAATTTAGAGCAAACCGGCTCGATACCACTTGAAAGGATCAAGATTCCCAAGAGGGGGTGAATTGGGCTAATTCTAAAAATTCTTGCGGAATTAAACCTACTAGCCCATGATTCACCCCTTTGTGCCTATGTGTGTTCCTAGACAATCGATCAACTAAAGTTTTGCACCCTAAATTCCAATCCTATTCTAGCATGGCAATTCTATGAAAGTAATTGCAAGAAAGTAAGTACTAGAAAGTAAGTGCAGAATTTAAGGGGACAAGGAACACGGCGATCTTTTTCCCGAGGTATCGGAGAGTCGCCACTCTCCACTAGTCCTCATTGGAGCACCCGCGCAAGGGTGTAGCTCCCCTTGATCCTCGCAAGGACCAAGTGCTCTCTAGGGCTGATTCTTCGTCGCTCCGACGCGGTGAATCGCCAAGAACCGCTCACAAGATGAGTTGGGTCATCCACAAGCACCGCCGGATGATCACCAAGCTCCAATCACCACCAAGCCGTCTAGGTGATGGCGATCACCAAGAGTAACAAGCACAAACTCTCACTTGACCTCGCAAAGCCTAGGGAGAAGAGTGGATGCACACTAGCTACTCTCGATTGCTCATGAATTCATTGATTCTCAAATCTCTTCAAGTCATGAGGCTCTTGCAACTCTCCTGCTCTCACAAGGTGGCTATCAGCTGAACAAATGAGCAAGAGGACCAAAAAGGAGGGAGTGTGGTTGTATTTATAGCCAAGGCTGAAATCCAACCGTTACCCCGCAATTCAGCTCAGTCGTGAGCCGGACGCGTCCGGCGCTTAGAAACTTTCAAACGGCTGACTAGCCGTTGGGCTACAGTGCGAGCGCCGGACGCGTCCGGGGACAGCGTTCGGCGCGTGTCCGACCGAGGCCGGTCTGCTTGCCCAAGACTTGGAACTCTCTATTCCACGTCCGGCGCCCGCCGGACGCCAAGCCAACGCGTCTGCCGCTCAGGGCAGTCCGAGGCCAGCTCAAGCATGCGCCGGACCCTTGGCTGGCGCGTCCGGCGCCTGTTGAAGTGCCCATTTTCACTTGGTCACTGATCTTTTGAAAATGGCGGCAACTCCAAACACTCTCAGGGCTCTCTAGTAACTTCCTAGCGCTAAGATTTCACCGGTGTGCACCACACCTAAACCCGAGACTCAACTAGGTCAAGCTACCCATTTGCACCCCCCTTAATAGTACGGCCAAAGGAGAAAACAAAGTCCTAACGACTAATCCGATGTCTCTCAACACCATCGACAATCGGAGCTAACCGTCCTTAACCTTGTCGTCCATCTTTTGAAAACCAAAACGATTTCTATCGATAAGAGGGCATGACAACCAATTGTCTGAGATTCCATTACCATGACCTAACTCCCATTGTTTCTGCAAAACACACGTTAGTCATAGTAATCTATATTGTCATCAATCATCGAAACCCACATCAAAGGGCCTAGATGCTTTCACTGTAGTAATGTTGTAATGATGCTATGATTAGAATGTGACAGCAAAGTATCAACCCCGAACTTGACATACGACTTTCCATGCAAAACAAGCACAATATCCCGCGAAAAAGTGCCTAAGCTATAACACAAGTCCTATCTGGACAGTACAGAAAATTCTACAAAAATTACAGTAGCTAACACATGTCTTAAATAGTCGACCACAGAAATTTCACCTCAAAACAGTAAGTACTTTATCCTACACAAAATTCACAAGTCTGCACTAAACAGGACACCAGAAAATACTTTGTACTGCCAAATTAGTCCAAAGCCAAAACCAGTGACATGTAGGCCTAAAGCATGAACTAAAAACAGAGTATACCAAATTTCATAAGCATTGGATCAACTATGAATTAATTATGAATTTCCTAAGCATAGTGCCAAGAATGGCACTTGACCTACAACTCTTAAAATTACCACAGAACTAGACCATGTAATAGCTCATACAGACAAAACATGTCAAAACTAGACTAACACAACTAACCTCACATTTTTTTGAGCAACAGGTGATTTACTATGAATTTCTAAAGATATAAGCCATATCAAGAATTTAAATAAAGTTCCACAGAAAAGTATGCCACAAGCCACATCTCATAATTTCTATGGAACCTACTGCTCATAAGAAAAATAACCCAACTTGAATCACCCCAATTGGATCAAAAATGACTGAGATATGAATTTTTAAAGCTTAAAACTAAAACTGGATATCCCATTTTTCTTTTCTGAAAATTGATCCTAAAACGCTAGGTACACCCCGAGTGTACCCAGGCTCGGTTAGAACCGCAAAGTGTACCCGACCACGTGCACACACAACCTGCACTCCGCAGTGGGGCCCGAGGTCCCACTGGGCCCACCTGTCGGCCTCCTGTGCTCGGAGCGCGACGGCGACCGGCGGCGAAACCTCGCCGAAGGCGGTCCTCCGGCGCAACCCAAGGCGCCGTGAGGTTCGCCTCGACCTTGCGCACCCAACGTACCCAGGAGCACGGACCCGCGTGGCCGGATTCGCTGGCGGGAGAGCCCGCCGACGAGCGGCGGCGATCTTCAACGGCGAGCGGCGAACCAAGGCCACACCGAGCTCCATTAGCTAGCCTACGCGCTTCATCTCGACCCGCAAAGCATGACAATACCAAGCCCCGAAAGAAATGGCGACCCATGCCGTGGCTTGCCTTCACCGGAGTGGCGTCGGCGAGCTCGCCGGAGCAGCGCGCGCGCGACGCTAGGCGGCCCCGAGCTCCGTATCGTCCTAGGCTAAAGCTACACCATGTGCATGCGACTCTCTAGCGCGCAAGAAGACATGGCGAGGTGCGGAATGACGACGGCAATGGCTCGCCGGAGCCCCATGGCGGCGGCGGCCATGCTCGCGGAGGAAACGGCCAATGCGGCCCCGTACCTCCGTCGAATCGAGCGGCGCGAGGGCGGAAGATGACGAAGCTGAGGACGGCGCACACGATGATGCCCTCAGTTTCGTTTTTCACCGGTGGAAACGAGCTCTAGGCGGCGGCGAGGTGAACGGCGGCCATGGCGTTTCGGTGGGAGGAGGAAGAAGGGAGAGGGAGAGAGGGCGACAGCGGAGTGAAGGCGACGGGACGGCGCTGACGCCTTTTCCCCCTTCGGGCAGGTGGACGCGTGCGGGAGCGGGCGAGGCAGGCGGCGCGCGACGCGTAGCGGCGGTCGACGCCGACGTACGGACGCCGACAAGCGGGCCCGAAGGCCGCGGTGGCGCCAGCGGGGCGTCGTTGTGGCGGTGTGGCCCTTCCTGTGGCGCGCCGCAGCCGATCCCGGCGGCCACACGGCGGGCGCGGGCGAGCGCCGCAGCATACGAACGCCGCGTGGCGTACGCCGGGCGCGACACCGTCGCCGCGAGGAAGAAGATGAGGAGAAGGGGACGCCGATGTGGGTCCCACCCTCTTTTCAATTCCAAACTGAAAATTCAAACCCCTATAAATTCTAAACGGTTTCGAATTAGGAAAAACTTTCAACATGAAAGTTTCTCAAAATTCCGAGATGAATTTTGCTAAATCGGCTTGTTTTGAGAGATTAAAAAATCAGTTTGAAAAACTTTTAAAAGTAATATTTTTAAACCCTTTTACACTGTTTTTGCCCAAATTGAAGCCCCAAAACTCATTTTCATAATTTGGTCAAAACAGGAATGTTTTTTGAAATATTTTTCTCGCATAAATCATTCCAAAGGACCCGCATTCAAACAAGCACCCTATCTAGCAATTTGGAATATATTTGCTTGCACACTTTAAACTAATAACCACCCTATGCATAATTTTAATTGAAATCTAATTGCCACTCAAAGCAAGACAAATCTGTAAACTAACAGGAAGATTCTCAATCACATTTAGATACTAATCCTAGCCTCATCAAGCATCATTTGCAGATATGAAAAGATATTCTATCCGGCTAACAAGGCAAAACATTCACTAGGCTAACAAGCGGTTAATGAAGTGCTTATGCAAATGATGACATGATTAGAGAAGTTTAATTAGTGCTTAACACTGGAGGTGTTACAACCACCAACGCGGGGATGCGACGGACGTATTCTCGTTTGGTGCTGGATTTGAGCGTTGCGGGGTCGAATACGTGCCCCCTCCGCCGGATCTGCGTCGGGGGGCACATGAAGATGACAATGGCCGGCGACGTCCCCTGCCATCGAATCCAGCGTCGGTGGGTGGGCGCCACGGTGCGAGGAGCCTCAGCTCCCGCCGACCACCGGCCCTGGTGACGATCGGCTCCATCAAGGCTGGCCAACGGCGGTGGCGGCGCGTAGCTAGGGGTCTGGGAGCACGAATACGTGCCCCCTGCCCCCGGATCCAGCACCAGAACTGCTACGCCGGGCGACGGAGGAGGTACAGTGGGCTCGTCGCGGGTTTCCACCTCTGTTGACACTAGATACGCACACGAAAGAATCAAAGAGAAATAATCCGCAAGCGCACGGATATCGGTGAGCACTTCACCCGGGAGATAAATCCTGAGTATCGTATTTGTTTTTATCCGCTAAGAGAAAACGTGCAATAGACTAACCCGATCTTTACTACTACCCCTGGGCTGCTAGTCAAGTGAGAATTAAGCGATATAGAGAGAACTCCTTCGTCAGTCTTCTTCTAACCTACGGCAAGTTTTGAGACTACTGTTCTAAGGGGGTACCTGAGGAATAGACACCACAGAGGATGCTAAACCGGGCACAAAGGACCTACCTTACCTACCAACGGGAAGTGGATTACAAAGGTAATAAAGGGATTGTCACTTCCCTCACTACTACCACGGTTCCGGCCGGATAGGGAGCATCTACAAGTGAACCTAGCCTAAGCACCACGCTTATGCTAAAGAACGATTACTCTATTCCCAACGTGAAGCGAATAAAGTAAACTTGTAAACCAAAGAACAATAATAACAACGAACTTACTAGTATTAGAAGTTGAATTGCCGAATGATTCGAAACCAAGCCTCGGGTTAGGAGACTTGATCCCGTAGGTACACCGGAGAGGAGACACCGACAGCCGGGCTTCCTCCAAATCTACCTCCACTCTATACTCTCTCAATCTCTCTTGATACTAATACCCTATAGAGATAGATCCATTCGAGGGACCCTTCTCTATCTAACTCTCTCTCTAGATTGAAGTCTTGAATGAATAGGAGAATGAATTAGGGTTTCACCCAGGGGCCAGGGGCTCTGTTTATATAGCCCCCTAGGATTAACCACAGCCCTCGGATCAAACCGACCTAAATGGACGATAATTATTGATCTTCAAAGTCGGTGGAGGCGGGATCCGCGAGACTCCACCCGATTGGTGGAGATGGGGAGTAGGCCGACTCCCCCACCCGGTCGGCCGATCGGGCCAAGCTGCCGTGTGGGCCCTGTGCTTGTGTGTTGCCTTCGGAGTCTTCTAGATTATACTTTTTCACCCGTTCGGTCTTTCTCTCTATGTAAACCCGACATGTGGGCCATCTTGGTTGATTTTCAGGTTGTCACCCCGAGAAATAGATATTCACCAAAACTCGTGGAATTCTGTCAGTGGTAACCCTATATCTATCAAGTATTTATGAATAGGTCCATTTGCATGTTAAGTTGACGGTTAATTTTATGAGTTAACGACCGTCAACAAACTCCCCCACACTTGTCTTTTACTCGTCTCGAGGAAAAAGATGGATTACTTTAAGCATAGCCTCAGACTAAGACATCAACATTAGATTATCCCTGATCATACCTGTACTGCGGGATTCAAAAGTGTCTACCATTGAACTTTGGGGAGTTGAAAGATGGAACAGCGCGAAGTAGAGATCCTTCTTCTATCAATCCTGTCACTCGGAGTTTTTATAACATTTTTGCAAAGAAAAACTTAGCTTACCCTTCTCCATCATGTAGCACACTCGAATCACTCATTATATGTGGTATTTGTGGAACTCACATTTATGTATAGAGCACTCAAATCTCTCAATGTATGTAGTATTTTTGGAACTCACTTGAGGCATGTGAAAGGGTATGCCTCCTATTCTACTAAGGCTTATGTGGAGTTTAAGGTATGTCAAGGAATAGCATTTTTACTCCGTGTATATTGATTAGTCAAAAACGGGAACCAAGGAGAGGGGGACCTTACTCTAGATCAAGTGTGTGCAAGTGTGTGGAATATTTGGTGGCTAAATTGATGATAATAATGCTCCTTTCCTCTCTTGCACACTCTTCTCTTTGAACATTGCTTTGCTTGATCTTCTCTTGAATAGCTCTTTGAGCTTCTTTGAACTTTCCTTCTCTTGGGATTGGAATACTTTGGAGCTCATGGGCTATCTCTTTTCTCTTTCTCTTTTTTTTTTAACAACATTATTTTTGCATAGCCCATGTCTCAATCTTGGACACAATAACTTTCTTGAACATGATGATGATGATGATGATAATAATCTTCTTTCAACGTTGTGGATGATGATAACAATTCTTGGAGCATATAGAAATCCTAGAAAGTGTATGTATCCTCTCCCAGTGTAGGAGATGGATGAATGGCGGAAAGCATGTTTTTGCGTACTCCCGCAGTGTAGGAGCAATGAGATATATATGTGGGTGTAAGTGCACTTGATCATATGAGTAAGAGACCCTTCTCTAAGGCTCTAATACCGCCAAGACTATTCTCAACACAAATAAAAAGCTTATGTGCTGGTCTTTCAGAATTTTGTCGACGAGGCTCTATAGGCATTTATAACCACAGAGGAGAAGTATAGCTAACATTTTAAGATTTTCGAAAAGAAATTCTCCAAGCAACTAGACATCAAGAAATCAGGTTCTCATGGTCCATGCTATATCACTGTCCTCAACAACTTAAGTAAAACGGGGTCCCTATAAAATACGTTCCCAACAGCAACAGGGATTCCCAGGAATTATCATGGTGTGAGTCTATCTTGGGGTCATGATTAAAATAATCTACCTTCTCAGTATATATAGCAAGTGATTTAATTCAAAGTGTTCCCCAAACGAATCGGAAAAACGTGATCGGTATAAATTTTGGAACGTAGGGAAGCAAACCTGATCGTGGACGAAAGCTGGAGCCAACTAGGCCCAGCCCATGGGCGGCCGACTCCATATATGGGTCGGCCGACTCGCAGGTGGCCCCGGGGTCCGCCCGTCGTGCGTGATCTTTATGTTGTATATTCTCAAATATTTTTGCTGGTTTGATATCCGTTAGTTTTCGTCGTCGGTTGCCTCCCCCACACTAGATTCCCTGTTATCTTCATTCACAACAAGGTGGAGACAAAAGAGGCAACACATATGCAATAATAAATATAACTAAAAACTTTATTTCATCTTCATTAAGGCCCGGATTACAAGTATTGAAAGGAACTAAGATCGAACTAAACTTTAACTAAGCACTCTTGCGAACTAAAACTTTTAATCTAAAGACACTAGGCCTTTCTGATGCTAAGATAAATCTCATCTAATCAACTCGCTTCTCTAGAGCGTCTAACCTCTTTTCTAGCTTATCCGTCCTCTTCTCTTGCGCACGAAGTCTATCTATGAGGGTGACAATGCTACTGCTCTGGATATGTTGGGCGTTTCGCAGAGATGCAATAACGTCGCGCTGAGTTTCTAATTCCTTCTCTAAGTCTGCAACGGTCTTGCGACGCTTCCTTGGAGCTTCTGAGGCGGCAAGAGCTGCTTTCGGGGCTTCCTTCGGAGGGACGAACTTCACTTTGCTCGGGTGAGCACGGACTCCTTCAAAATACGAGCGCTCTCCGGTGCTATACTTGGCACAGACGATCTCCCCTTGCTTGTTGGTCTTTACTCCCATAAGCATCTCATTGTGCTTAGGAGGGAGGATCTTGGTGCCTTCTGGGAGCTTCACAATAGGACCCTTTGGTGGAGGTCCATCTAGGAGCAACGGCTTGGGTGCAGGATGAATGGTTGGGCGTAGTAGCTATGGCTGTAAGCTTGAGGTTTTGGAGGAATAGAGGCTAGGGGTTTAGGCTTTAGCAAGAACGATGGCCTTGCTCTCAGGCTCCTCTCTTGGGATGGTGTTGAGATCAATCCCGAAGCGGATCAATATCTTATCTAAGTTCTCTGGCTCTGACTTCGCCATTGCTGCGTAGCAAGCTTGATGCTAGGAGGAGGAGGCTTTAGATGGAATGAGGTTGGCTTGAGGCTGGGCTTCTTTATATAGGGGGGATGGAGAGGCATCTAAAGGGCATCTAAAGGGAATCTCCGAAGGAATAACGCGTCAACGTGATCTCAAAAACCTAATCTTCAAAAATTCTGAAGGAAGAGTATGGAAGGATCACGAATGCAAAAGCGACGGCGAATGGGGAGTCCATGGGTCGGCCAACTCCCCTATGGGTCGGCCGACTACGCGCAGGTGGACTCCTGCCCGGGGCTTTTCGCAACTTAATTAGCATATTTTTGTCGTTCGGAAAAATACCCTAGACCCCGAAAAACGAAAAGTAAAAAGGTCGGGCCCAACTACCTAATTGAGAAAGAAGTTTAATTCATCTATTTCACCTATTTCCTCAATGGGCTCTAAAAATATTTTAAGGCATTGACCATTTACCTTGAATATCGTACCTTCGTTGTTGCGAAGCGTAACGGCTCCATGCGATGATGAGCTTACTACTTCGAACGGTCCTTCCCATTTACTTCGAAGCTTTCCTTGCCCGAAGAGTTTGACCTCGGAATTAAAAAGTAATACCTTGTCTCCGGTGTGAACTCCTTGATCTTGATTCTCTTGTCGTGCCATCTTTTCACTCTTTCTTTGTATATCTTGGCATTGTGATAGGCTTTCTCTCTCCATTCTTCTAATTCGAGATTTGCATCCTCCTCTTCTCTCCCGCTTCTTCTAGATCCATATTCCACTTCTTGATGGCCCAGTGAGCTTTGAATTCCTCTCTTACCGGTAAGTGGCAGTCTTTCCATAGACTAGTTGATATGGTGACATCCCAATAGGTGTTTTGTATCTTTGTTCGATATGCCCATAGTGCATCAGGAAGCTTGTCCTTCCATGCAGTTCCCATTTCATTCACTGCCTTCTCCTGAAGAATATTCTTGATCTCGCTTATTTGATGTCTCGCTTGGCCACTTGTCTCGAGGGTGATATGGAGTAGCAACGTTATGACGTACCCCATGCTTCAATAAGTATTGCTCGAAACGCTTGTCGATGAAATGTGATCCTCCATCACTTATGACTATCCTTGGGACTCCAAATCTTGGGAATATTATTTCTTCGAACATCTTCTTAGAGCTTGAGCTATCTGCCTTTTTGCATGGCAGAGCTTCGACCCATTTGGACACATAGTCTACTGCTACGAGGATGTATTCACATTTCTTCGACGGTGGAAATGGTCCCATGAAATCAACTCCCCAAACATCAAAGAGCTCGATCTGAAGATTGTTGATAAGTGGCATGGCATCTCTTGAGTTAATGTTGCCATGCCTTTGATAAGGACCGCATCTCCGAATGAAATCTTTTGTGTCTTCATACATTGTTGGCCAGAAAATCCACATTGCCAAATCTTCGCATGTGTACGGAACACCCCATAATGGCCTCCATATGGTGATGAGTGGCATCTTTCAATGATTTTGATTCCTTCTTCAAGTGGGCACACATCTTCTCGGGAGCAGGCCATCAGAGCACACTCGGAAGAGGTAAGGCTCATCCCATATGTGAGTACGACTCTCCCGGATAAGTTTCCTTTTGTTGCCTCCCCGGTGGTACGTAACCTGTAACCATAAAATTAACAATATCTCGCATACCAGGGGTCAGATCTCGTTGATTCCGTAGAGCATGTCGTCCGGAGTGCGTCGTCGATGGGTAGTTCCTGTGGTTTCTCAAACTGCATTCTAGACAAGTGATCGGCAACAGAGTTTTCTACTCCCTTTTTATCTTTTATTTCTAGATCAAATTCTTGGAGTAATAAAATCCATCTTATCAATCGAGGTTTAGCATCTTTCTTAGTGAGCAAATATTTTAAAGCAAAGCATGATCGTGTAAACAATTACTTTGGCACCCACTAAGTAGGATCTAAACTTATCAAAAGCAAAGACAACAGCTAGGAGCTCTTTTTCGTGGTAGCATAATTAAGCCGAGGTCCAGTCAAAGTTTTGCTAGCGTAAGCTATTGCATGATGCTTCTTATCCTTAGTCTGTCCTAACACTGCTCCTACAAGATAGTCACTTGCATCACACATAATTTCAAAGGTAAAGTCCAATCGGGGTTGAATGATTGGAGCAGAGATGAGCGCTTTCTTAAGAATCTCAAATGATTGTAGCGAGGCATCATCAAAGTCAAAAGGAACATCCTTAGCCAATAAGCGGGTAAGAGGTCTAGCGATGTAAGAGAAATCTTTTATAAATCTACGATAAAAACCAAGCATGGCCAAGGAAACTTCTAATTCCTTTCACATTGATAGGAGGAGTGCGTTATTCAATAACTTCTATTTTGGCTCTATCTACCTCAATGCCTCTTTCGACACTAAGTGTCCTAGCACTATTCCTTCTCTAACCATGAAATGACACTTTTCTCAATTAAGGACTAAGTGTTTTTCCTCACATCTTTGCAAAACTCGATCTATGTTTTCAAGACACTCATCAAAAGTTTTTCCATAAATGAAAAATCATCCATGAAAACTTCCATAATCTTTTCAATCATATCGAAAATATAGACATCATACATCTTTGAAAAAGAAGCTGGTGCATTACATAACCCAAAAGACATCCTACGATAAGCAAAGGTTCCATAAGGGCATGTAAAGGTTGTTTTGTTTTGATCATTAGGATGGATAGGGATTTGATGATATCCGAATATCCATCAAGGAAGCAAAAGTAAGAATGGTTGGCTAATCGCTCAAGCATCTCATCAATGAAAGGCAAAGGAAAGTGATCTTTCCTTGTTGCCTTATTAAGCTTTCTATAATCTATGCACATTCGCCATCCCGTGACGGTTCTTTGTGGGATTAACTCATTCTTCTCATTTTGGACAACAAGTCATGCCTCCTTTTTAGGCACAACTTGGACAAAGCTGACCCACTCACTGTGTGGCACGGGTAGATAATCCCAGCGTGCAACGGTTTTAAAACTTCTTTCTTAACAACTTCCCTCATCGCATTATTGAGCCTACGTTGGGGTTCTCTAGATGGTGGAATATCGGGATCGTGGGAATGCGATGGGTACAAAGGGCAGGACTAATTCCTTTGAGGTCCTGGAGTGAGTAGCCAAAAGCTTTTTTATGTTTTTCTAGGACAGCCATTAAGCGAAAAGTGCTCTCCGAGTGAGAGTATCACTTATGATGACGGGAGTGTCTGGATCATTTCCTAGAAAGGCATATCTAAGACCGGCTGGTAAAGGTTTGAACTCAATAGGAGGCCTAGGTGGTAGGGTAAATTCGTCCTAATGGTTTATTCTCGAAGGGTCGACTTCTTCTTCTATGAAGAATCTAGCTTCGTCTTCTAATTCTGGTTTAACTAGGAATTCTAGAGAGGCTGCTCTAAATTCCTCCAACGGATCATAATGTGGATAAGGCTCGGTCTTAGTATTTAAAGAGTGTGAAATGGACATTGCAAACTGGAGTTTCTTGCCTAAACAAATGTTTAGTTTCCCAGTTTGTTCTTCATAAAGAAGTCTTCTAAATGGTTGTCCTATCAACAGGTGGAAATCCCCTATGTCAAAGACATAAAAGCTTAAGTGAACAGGGGTTCCTTCTACCCAGAGTGGTAGGACATGTAGGATTCCTAAACAAGGAAGAATTTGTCTTGAAAGATTTCTTATGAACTTCTTGTTGGGGTCAATGTCATGTTTCTTTGCAAATATTTTGCTAGTGTGGTAGACATGATATTTATACCCACAACTGGATTGTAGAGAGCGTCTATGCGATCATTGCTAATCATGCAATAAATGGGAAGAGAAAGATGAATCCAAATGAATTATTTCGGAGGAAAGCTCGACTCTTCTAACCACTCATTGCTCATGATGAGACACTAACTCTCCCGAGGTCTTTCCCGTTGGAATATCCTCATCAATATTGCATGGCTTTATTGGGTGATATTTGCCTTATGGCTTCTTCACCTTGTGATAGTTGAAGATGTTTCCAAAATCAGAAAATAGATCAGGTTCAATATCTAGCATAAAATCAGGAAGTGGAATGTCTTCCTTATCTTGCTTAAGACATGGATTAGCCGAGTTTGATGGTGTATCGGCAAATGTTTGTCTTCGGCCACTTGAGGTTACGCTTCTAGGAGGTAGTCTAATTCACTGGATAGGATTTGGTCTAGGATTGATCTTGCTTTCTCAGCAGAGATATGCAAGAATGATCCTCCCGAAGTTGTGTCGAGCAATTTTCTACTATCTCTACTCAGACCTTTATAAAAATGTTGTAAAAGAATGGGATCTGGTAGACTAAGGTCGGGCCGATGCTAAAAGTGTAGTAAAACGATTCCAGGATGAGGCCAAAGATTCTTCAGGTTCTTGCTTAATAGTCAGAACCTTGACTCTAAGGTCGACGATTTGGGAGATGGGATAGAAATCTAGGCAAAAGTTGGAGCGTAAGGACCCCCAATCCCCTTGTTGCTTACCTACAGCTTTATCATACCATTGTCTAGCTTTTCCCTTTAATGAAAAAGGAAATAGCTTCCAACGGAGGGTTTTGTCGAGACATGCCCTCTATGCGAAGACAGATCACATGTTTGCTCAAAGTCTCTAATGTGAAGGTAAGGGTTTTCGTCTCCTTCTCCGAAAAGGATAGGCTTTGGACCAATGCAATCAACCGCGGACTCGGCCTATAGCTAGGTGTTTGGATAGGTTGTGATGACTCATGTGGCACTAGGCTGGTCTCCGTGGGTGAGAAAATTGAAAGATAGGGATGGAATTTGAATTATCCATAAGGATAGAAAAAGATAAAATGTACAGAAAAGTAAAGTGAAAGAAAAAAGTAAAAGTATAGGTACAAGGTAGAGCAAGATTTAGGTTATCTAAGCGAGACCGTCTTTCTCCGGCAACGGCGCCTTTAAAATGCTTGTTGACACTAGATACGCACACGAAAGAATCAAAGAGAAATAATCCGCAAGCGCACGGATATCGGTGAGCACTTCACCCGGGAGATAAATCGAGTATCGTATTTGTTTTTATCCGCTAAGAGAAAACGTGCAATAGACTAACCCGATCTTTACTACTACCCCGGGCTGCTAGTCAAGTGAGAATTAAGCGATATAGAGAGAACTCCTTCGTCAGTCTTCTTCTAACCTACGGCAAGTTTTGAGACTCTTTGTTCTAAGGGGGTACCCGAGGAATAGACACCACGAGAGGATGCTAAACCGGGCACAAAGGACCTACCTTACCTACCAACGGGAAGTGGATTACAAAGGTAATAAAGGGATTGTCACTTCCCTCACTACTACCACGGTTCCGGCCGGATAGGGAGCATCTACAAGTGAACCTAGCCTAAGCACCACGCTTATGCTAAAGAACGATTACTCTATTCCCAACGCGGCGAAATAAAGTAAACTTGTAAACCAAAGAACAATAATAACAACGAACTTACTAGTTTTAGAAGTTGAATTGCCGAATGATTCTAAAACCAAGCCTCGGGTTAGGAGACTTGATCCCTAAGTACACCGGAGAGGAGACACCGACAGCCGGGCTTCCTCCAAATCTACCTCCACTCTATACTCTCTCAATCTCTCTTGATACTAATACCCTATAGAGATAGATCCATTCGAGGGACCCTTCTCTATCTAACTCTCTCTCTCTAGATTGAAGTCTTGAATGAATAGGAGAATGAATTAGGGTTTCACCCAGGGGCCAGGGGCTCTGTTTATATAGCCCCCTAGGATTAACCATGACCCTCGGATCAAACCGACCTAAATGGACGATAATTATTGATCTTCAAAGTCGGTGGAGGCGGGATCCGCGAGACTCCACCGATTGGTGGAGATGGGGGGAGTCGGCCGACTCCCCACCCCGGTCGACCGACGGCCAAGCTGCCAAAGTGGGCCCCGGGCTTCAGTGTTGCCTTCTCGGAGTCTTCTAGATTATACTTTTTCACCCGTTCGGTCTTTCTCTCTATGTAAACCCGACATGTGGGCCATCTTGGTTGATTTTCACTGTTTGTCACCCCGCAGAAATAGATATTCACCAAAACTCGTGGAATTACGCTCGGTGGTAACCCTATATCTATCAAGTATTTATGAATAGGTCCATTTGCATGTTAAGTTGACGGTTAATTTTATGAGTTAACGACCGTCAACAACCTCGCGAGGCCTCCGTCCGTGTCCGGGGCACGACTCCGGCCCGACCGGCCCTCTCTTGCAATGGACGGGGAGGGACCCGGCGGGCCCCGCGCATAGCGGCGAATGGCGGCGTCTAGGGTCGCGTTTTTGGACCCACGGGCGCTGGCCACGTTGCTCCCAGCGGCCCGCAAGCCCGCTTCGACGTCCACATCAAAGGACGTCGTGCTCGGATCGCCGTCCACATCAAAGGTTGCCTCGCTACGGTTGATGAAGACTCGCGATCATCTCCGACATCTCGTCGTCTGTAGGTTCGTCTTGGATGTGCTTTTGTAGGAATTTGGAATACGGGTGAAAACCCTACCTGGCTAGCTCTGGGCCGGCGGCGATGACGAAATCGGCGTCGTATTCCCCCTTGGGGCATTGCTGTAATTTCCTTCCTTGCGAAAGCCTTCCGAGCCCGCACCTGCTATGGCATTCGGGACTCATTGCGGCGTGCAAAGCAAGCCAAGGACGCCCTCTCGTTAATCGAATAGAGGGTAGAAGCATTTACATTTTGCTGTAATGTCCCTGGTCGATGTATAAGACTATGGCTTCTCTCTTTTGTTTTTTCTCTCTTTTTGTATTTGGCTGTGTACATCATTCGGATGTAGAGGCTGAATATTTTCTATCCATTATCTAAAAAAAATAAGTTCAAAATACATATATCTCAGTGGCCACATCACAAAGTCTAGCTGGACATGCATGTGGTTTACATAATATGGGTCGAACGAGTCAAGGATCCATTCATCAAGTACATACCACTGTACCAATTACTTACTTCAGAACCAAAGTTAAAGTTATGTACAGCTTATCACCTATATAGAAATCTCCAATGACTTCAGTTGTCTAAAAATTCTGCAATTAGGAAACACGTCATTTACGGGACGGGACAAGCATTTTGATCATTAGTTTTTACCTGTCGATAGATTCCATAGAGATCTCCTTTAGCCTTTACTATTACAGAGTACTGTATGTTAAAAATCATCTTAAAGTATCAACAGCACGGATTGATAATTTGCTTAAAAAAGGTAGGCAATTGTATCAATCTATCTTAGCCATCTATACCATTTGACAATAGGATATATAAGAGGTTTAATTTGATAAAAAGTTCAGTTGAGTGCCTTACGACAAATAGGCAAACTCATCATGCTGCCCAGTGTTGTGAATTGTTGCATCAGGCACCACAGATCACCCCAATCCTCCACCCCATTTCCATTATCATCAACAACGGCAAGATACAGAGTTTTCATTTCACAGAACTAGATCAGGGGAGGTTTAGGGAAGTACAATACTTTTTGCTGGAGATGATCCAACTTTTTATCCTGATGAATCTAATGTTAGTTGTCCTACCTGATTCAGCATGAAACAGTTTGAAACTAAGCAAGCAAAAGGCTACCGAGTGAATTTCGAATCTCGTCCTACATACATAAATATGAGAGAAGAACATACTAGTGAACTGATGTCATGAACCTCCAAAAGGATCCACACTACGGCCATGTCAGAAACAATCTTGACCAGGTGGTAGCTAGGTTCATTCACCATGTACTGCTTTGGAACAGGCTGGATTTCTCCTACTAGCCTTTAGGAACCCAACCTCTTCACGAAGGAGGGGGGTCAACAAAATGTCGAACTGCCATGAAGAGGACCTGATTCACAATGGAAAAAAAATGTCAGTCTACTAATCTGGGAGGCTTTTGCAACAAACTAAGATAATTATGTGAGTTATCAGTCCACACTCCATAACAGCTCAGCCAGAGTAGTTAAACTTTGATTCGAGAGAGGTCTACCCGCTTCATACTGGATAGACATGTGTACATGACTATATACATCTCTTCTATTTTGTTTAGAAATATAAATACTAGGCACCTAGATTATAAGTGGCATTGTTCTTCAGTAATAGAGTTGAGTGGGGGTTTTCATGCAGTTTTGTGTCTGTGAAACCAGATCAAATATATTGCCAATAGAATGGAGCAATGTACAAATTTCTATGCTCTTTGTAGCTGCTAACAACTACATTATGCCAGATGATATGATATTACATTGGCATTGAAATAATTTGGAAATTTAACATTTCTTTCATTTGGACATGGTAAGACAGGGTGGTCAGCCATTTCTTCTTTATATTAATGTTTCTACAGTTCCGTTTAATCACTAAATTGTTTCATAACATTGCGGTGCCAAACTATACATCTTAAATACTCTGTTCTTTGTCATGACCACAAGATGGACCAAACATCTATAATTTGCACAAGGCAGATCAGTGAATGGCATGTGTCCAGCAATTCAGAAAGATAATAAAAAGATACAATCAACAAAGGCTTTGTCATGATCCCCCAAACAACTTACAGGTTCATGAAGCTTGAATTGAGCTGCAGCCTTATCCAGATCTTGACGCAGGCTGCAGTAGTGAGGCTTCCATTTCTGCGAACAAGGTGGCGCCCAGTTAGGGGAACAAGGTGAGCACCTTCTCCTTCATGGCTTCCATCTCCTTCTCCATGATGGACTTCAGGCGCACGATGTTGTCCCGATTGAGCTTGGCAACCTGGGCAGCGTGTTCCTCCTTCAGCTGCTTGTTGATGGTTACCTGGGCGACCTTAGCGTCGTGCTCCTCCTTCAGCCGCTTGGTGAGATGGGCGACCTTAGCGTCGTGCTTCTCCTTCAGCTGCTTGTTGATGGTTACCTGGGCAGCGTGCTCCTCCTTCAGCTGCTTGTTGATGGTTACCTGGGCAGCGTGCTTCTCCTTCAGCTGCTTGTTGATGGTTACCTGGGCGATCCTTGCGTCGTGCTCCTCCTTCAGCCGCTTGGTGAGATGGGCGACCTTATCGTCGTGCTCCTGTCGGAGCTCGGCCAGCTCAGCGCGCAGCTGGGCGACCTCCCCTCTGCTCTCCTGCAGCTCCTTTTCCTTTCCTTCAAACTCTGCCACCGCCTTCTCCGCCAACTCTGACATTCCTTGAAACTCCGCTACCGCCTTCTCCGCCAACTCTGACAGCCCTGTTAGCAACTCACTGACAGGGATCGGAGCTGTCGTAGCCGCCGAGCTGGACGGCGTGGAGCGCGCACTCAACGGGGCCGAGGTGGATGCAGCGGAGAAGACCGGTGGCGTCGTCGGGCGCGGGCGCGATGATGTTGTAGTGCCGCTGTATGTTCACGCCGACAGACATGAACTTGCCACCGCCGTGCAGCATGTCCTGTTCGAACTGCGCCAGGAAGAAGTGGGGTTTCGCCTCGATCTGCGCCAGCGACAAGGTCGGGACGGTCCATCGGCGAGAGAGAACCGCCGTCCGCGCAGCATCCTTGACCGAGAGACGGGAGACGATGTTGCGGAGGAGCGCGTCGGGAAGGCGGCTGAGGCGGTCGCAGAGAAGCGGGTCCGGGGGCGCGACGAGGTTGATGGAGGTGAACTCCGCCGCCGCAGCATCGACGACGAGCTGCTCCGCCATCAGGAGCGGCGAGGCAGAGTTGAAGATGGCCGGCTCGTCGTCGCACTCCTTCGTGACGCGGGCAGGCTTCTCGCTCGGGAAGATGGAGGGGCGCGGGGTCGGAGAAGGTGAAGCCGCTCTCGATCTGGGGGTCGGAGTCGAAGACGTCGATGGAGGAATCGAGGTAGCGCTCCTCTGGCGCCTCGCCCTGCGCTCGCGGACGGTCGCCGTCTCCGTCGAACAGGCCGCCCCGGTTGTCGGCCACGACGAGCTGCGTCGCGCCGACCTGCACGGAGTCGACGCTGCGGAGCTCGACGGCGCCGCTCTGCTGCTTCAGCGTGGCCGGGGTCCGCGAGAAGCAGTGCTCCATCCGAGCGTCGGACTCGTCGAACATCCTGTTTATCTTGCGGATTTCATCGAGGATAAGCTTGGCGGCGAGGGGATCCATGGTAGGCACCGGAATCGATGGAGCTGGTACCAATTGTTAGCAACTCACCGACGGGGATCGATTCGATTCAAGCAATTACAGGGAATTGGGGAAGAATAGGAGAAGAAGGGGTCTCGCCGCAGCAAGAGCAATTGGGGAGGGGAATCTGGGTACAGGAGAGGATAGCTTGGAAAGTAAGATGAACAGTGTTCTGAATAATTCTTTGATGCCTCAACCATCCTGGTCTTCGTTCCTTTGTACTCCTCCTTGGCTTCCTAACTTGGGCTTGCAGCAGGGGATGCCTATGTCGGCCCATGGCGTAGGCGTAGCATTGGCCCATGTAGCTGACAAGCCCCTTCATGTTGAGGGCGTATCCGCGCGCAAACGAGCCGTCGTTGCCGACGGCGCTGGAGCAGGATTGCCGTTGCCCCGCAAGAGAGAGACCCGGCGGCGTGGACATGCCGGCGTTCCTCTGCTGTGCCCGTGACTCTGAGGAGTGTGAGCCACACGACGCAGGGACATCTTGGCCTCCGGTATCGATTTCGATCGATTTCCGCTTCCTCGTCGTCGGTGCCGTCGGTTCGCTGCTCCTAGGCCCGTCGACGGAGGAGTCATCGTCGAACGAAGAGGCTGCTGACATTGCCGGCGATAAGGCTGCAGCGCCCTGGGGTGGTGGGGGCGGAGGAAGCGATGGGGACGGGGTGGTGCCCGTGCCGGCGGGAGGTGGGCCGCGGCTGCTGCCTCGGGACGCGCGGAGTGCCGGGGTGTGGCAGAGCAAACGGCAGCGACGAACGCCCTGTTCGTTTGCTCTTATCAGCGCTTTCAGCCAGCGATTCAACAGTGTTTTTCTCTCACAACAAATCAGTATCAGCCAAAATCAGCCAGCCAGAAACGACCAAACGAACAGGGCGGAAGGATGTGTACTGTACTCCATAGCATTCACTCTGTCAGTCCCAAAAAAATTAGAAATTTTCTGTTCGAAGGTAGTAATTCTATACTCTGAGATTTCTTTTGTCAGAATTTAAAAATCTCATCTTGATTTTTTTAGAGTAATCTCACCTAGATTTTATGGAGAGATCAATGACGCTGGAAAAATTACTTGTATAATACTCCCTCTTACTTCGTGAAAGAAAAGTATTACTATACCATTGCTCATAAGTTGGAACAAATGGCGCTTCAACCTCTTCATTTAATACTATTTTAGAGCTATTTACTAGTCATAGTAAAATATTTTTTTACAACAAAACAACCTTAATCAACTTATGCTACAGTCAACATCATTCGAATATGTATAATAACTCATCATCCGAATACATAGAGTAACTCATCGGTTCAATTTCTTTGAGATGGGCATGGGAGCATTGCACATGGATAGAATTTTTAATTTTGGTACTCCTTCCATATTCTAGATTTTTTTAAAAAAATCTCAAAAAGAATACTAAAGCTAGGAAAGATGGGACCACCCCTGAAATTCATGAAACTTACCAAAACTTTGTCGAGTTTTTCAATGACTTATATATGAAGTGTTTTTTAAGATCTAAACAAAATAATAGTGTGATTTATAACTACATCTCTACGGAGTAAAAATATGTAACCTAAACAATAGAAAATATAAGGGTAGATCTCTGGCTCCTCTTAAAAGGGCTACGTCACTGGCTCCTTACGTGAATCAGCTTCTCTATTGGAGCTATAGCCATTTTGAAAACGTTTGGCACTGGATCAGTAATAATTTGTTATTGGTTTTGTGAGGAGAAACAGGGAGATGCCACTTTTTGTTTCCTCTAATTCGTCTATATAAAAACAGTTCTGGTTTCTCCACACTCATTCTAAGGAGTTGTTTCGTTAGATGGGTAACTTGGAAGGGTTTCTTGTGAGGAGCCGTAAGAAGCCAAGAGCTCTATCAAAGGAGATACGTTTCTGATAAAACATACTCCCTGGCCACACGGAGAAAAGTCACTATGGGTGTGTTTGGTTTTCAGCCCAGCGAAGCCTGGCTTGGGAAAGTTAGCCTGGGTGGGTTTGGCCTGTGCAAAATGGAGCCAGGCCCTGGTTGTTTGGTATTCTTCTCAATGTGGCCTGGCCCGTCTTACATTCTTGTTTGGTTTCCTGTCCAACCCCGTGGCCAGCCCACCGAAGCCAAGGACGGCGTTGTTTGGTTTCGTGGTCGGCTACCCCTGGCTAGGGAATCGGTGACTTTACCCTCCCCTCCCCCCTCTCCTCATCCCACATACCGCCGCCGCCCGCACTCGCTCTCGCTCACCGCTCTCGCTCACCCCGTCCCCTTCTTATCCCCGGTCGCCATTCTCGGTCGATTCGCCTCTTCAGTTCCGTCGCCCTCCTTCTCCACTTCACTCCTCGTCTTCTCCGTCGCCGTCGCCGTCGCCTCTCCGTCGCCGTCGCCTTCGCTTCTCCCTCCCGGCCTCGATGAGTGACGCGTCCTCGGCGCAGCGCGCCATGGCGGCGGCGATGAACCCTTGCACCGGCGGCCCTGCACCTCGTCCCCGGCTTCTTCGCCGTCGAGGAGCAGCGCGTCGATTCGCTCCATGGGGAACTCCGGCAACTCTACTGCGGACACCGCGAGCTTCGAGAACTCTGACTCCGAGGTATTTCTTGATTCCCCATCTTCCGTTGCTGCTAGGGTTTGCCTTGTTCATCCCATATCCCGAGTGTGTTGATGCGAAATCCTTTGATTCAGATAGTTGTTGCTAGGTTCTTGTTCAATGGGCGATGATTGTGGCTATTTTTTCATGTATTATGTTGGATTGATGCGGATTCGGTGAGGATTGTGGCTAGTTCTTGTAAAGTGCTTGGCATCTTTAGATATTGATTTATCCCCATTTTATGCTAGGGTGATAGCGATGGTCCAATCCCTATCGGTGTGCCCGTGCAAGAGTGGTCAGGGCTAAGCACCATTAGGGTTGGCAAGTGCGAGCATGGCCGCCGTGCAATATTGAAGAAATGCTGGGGTGGACCAGACACTGCTCGTCGGTTTTTGGGCTGTCCAGTGAAGGTTTGATTTCAATTTGTGCCTGTCTTCCTACCTGGATATGTCTTGCTCACTTGCCATTTATTTCTTGTTGATTTCAATTTGGCGTTGTAGGATGTGGCGAAGCAGTGTGACTTCCAGGAGTGGCTTGATGAACCATGGCCGGAACGTGTTCAGGCAGCTTTAAGAAGCTCGGCGTGAGTTGAAGATCACCAGGGACGTGCAAGCTGTTGGACACACTGATATGGTTGATGCCTACAGGTGCTTTGAGGCTGAGCAGAAGGACAAGGAGAAGCTCAAGGAAGAAGTGGACCGCACAAAGAAGATGGCCGAGGAGGCGTGCACCCGGTTCCAGCGCAAGGCGGTCTACGCCACCATGGATAAGAGCAAGCTCATGTACCTGATCTACTGCCTCCTCGGTGTCATCGTGTTCCTGGTGGTGTTCATCATCGTCAAAATGTGATCACTGTGCTTTGTGGGGCATTTGGTGTCGTGCTTTTGGTGAACTAGTTGGTGAAGGACTTGGTTAAGTTATTGTAATGATGGCTGTGTTGATCAAACTGGTAGGCTAACTGGGATGTCCCAAAGTAGTGCTTTTCTGGTTATGGCAAGCTTAGTTAGTGTTAATGGTTGGCCTGTAGCTTAGCTTAGTTAGGCTACATGTGGCTGAAACTGTGATGGATGCCAGGAGTTGGCAATTTTGGTTGTGCCCAATTCTTATCGTTGGTGCACATAATATGTAAATTGTAGTAGTATGGCTTGTATGAATGGTACTACTATGGTTTGTGGTTATGGATGTTGAATAGCCTCTGTGTTTGTTATTGCCCATCTTTTTCGGAATAGTTTGTTTGCTTGTAATGCATTGTTCACAGAATGGAAAAGATCATATGCAGTTCAAACAAATTGAGTTAAGGTCATGGTACAGTACCAAGCTACGATTACATAAAAGTCTGAATGAATACAAATGTCTTGAACTTCAAACTTAGTCGATTACAAGCCCAGTAGCTATTACAAGAAAACATGTTACTTCATCAACATGATGAACTGGACAAAGACGGTAACAACTAGAGCAGCAATGAAGAGATCTTTCTTGGAGATCAAAATCTGAAACTTCTTCTCCTGTTTAGCGCTCACAGCCTCATTGATAGCAGTAGCCACCACCTTAGCCCTCACCTGGTACTCCTAGTACTTCTCAAAAGCTTGAACAGCTTCGAGGTAGTCCTTGTATCCCTGGTACAGGTTGCCTTTGTAGCCATCAATCTGCCGATTGCATTCAGGCCACGAGCTGTACACACCAGGGTTGTACCCCTCAAAGACAGCATACCAGTTAAACTTTGCCATCAACACTGCACACAAGTTTTAGATCATGAATGAAGTAGCAACAGAATAGGGCTAATACAGGACAACACAATTCAGAGAAAAATCATCATCCAAAAGACAAACACCATTGCAGATTCCCAACCATTCACTCATGAATTGACAAAGTTATCAGGTTTGACATTACATAGATGAAGCAGTAAATCATGATACTAGCCTGATCTCAGTACCTAGCTACCACAATCTCCCCAGAAGGTAAAATTATTTATCCTATAGCCATTGAACTACACTAGGTCCTATTGAGGCGGGCTGTTGCAGCATTGGGTGCTGGTGGTGCAACCTCCTCAACCTCATGCACTGGTGCTTCTTGTTCAACCCCAAAGATGTTAAACTCACCCAATGGGTCCATTGCTATGACAAACAGTAATAGTACATGCCACAGAGTACACAACACATGAATTTAAAAGAATAAGGACTAACAGATACAAGGAATTAATGGCAGACAACACATGATAACAGATACAAGTGAACATGGATAAAGAATTAAGTCTTACAAACCAAGAGTACCAAATCAAAGGTAGCAAATAAGTCTTACAAACCTTGAGTACAAACTGAAATGCAGGAAATAAGTCTTAGGTTTACAAACCAAATAGCAAACAAGCATCATTGCCTAAAGAAATGGTCTCAGGTTTACATTAATTAAGCAGCTCATAGGGTCTACTAGTCATAATGCTGATTGGACATCATCTAATGGTTTCCATGCCTAGTCTGCCACATTTGCTGTGCCCACTCATCCCTCTTAGCAGCCCAAGCAATGTTATCCTCTTCAGTATCATTTGGGCCATGGTTTGCAGGATTGGCTTCCCAATCTTCCTCTGCAGGGATTACTTCATCAACACCAAACCTCGGGATCCAATTATGCAGAATGCAACATGCTAGGACCAACTCCACTTGGGTCTTGTAAGGATGAAAAGCCTTGTTGTCCAAAATCCTGAACCTACCCTTCAAAGAACCAAAAGCCCTTTCCACGGTGGTCCTCAAGGAAGAGTGTCTAAGGTTGAATAGTTCTTTAGGACTTTGGGGGCTTCTCACACCATACTCCCTAAGATGGTACCTGGTGGCTCTGTATGGTGGCAAGAAGCCAGGTCTGCAGGCATAACCAGCATCAACCAGGCAGAACTTCCCTAAAAATGGATGAATTTGGATAACCATTAGAAGATAGTTCTATGTCCTATGAGGAATTGGACCAAAGATGATTCTAAGAGCTAGTACCTTGAGGGACCTTAAGGCCATCAGGCCTTGACAAGGCATCAGCAAGAACTCGGGCATCATGAGCAGAACCTTCCCAACCAGCCAGCACATAGGTGAATCTCAGGTCCCAATCCACACATGCTAAGACATTTTGTGTGGTAGCACGCTTCCTCCCCATAAAAGCAGTCTTCTGCGATGCTGGAACTCTTGCTAGCACATGAGTTCCATCAATTGCAGCAACAGCATCCTAAAGAAACAACAGAGGATGAACAAGAGTAGGCTAACAGATAAGAAGGATCCTAATGCCAATGAAGGAAATCCAACCTTGAAAAAGGGGTTCCATTTCCTTGTGCTGCTGATTTTAGGATGCACAGCTCTTGAGGGAGGTACAATCATCTCAGCCCTTAACTCCCCAACTGCATGAAGGACTTCATGGAAGTACCTACTTATGGTCTCCGAGATCTTCTAAAGATGGGAGTAAGAACCCCGAATCTCTCATTGTGGCCGACAACTAGTAGGAACATGGCCACTTGTTCTTCAATGCTGGTGTGAAAGCTGTCCCTAAGCAGAGACCTTTGGTGGAACAAGTCACACAACTGAAAGAATGGGGCTCTCCTCATTCGGAGCAACTCCACACAGCGACGATCATCGCAATGGTACATGAACCTAAGATTGTTTTGCCTAGCTCGGTCTCTGGCAGTCAAAGGACCATAGCTAATTCCAGCTCTAGAGGAGGACAGACGTCTGAACCTAATGTACATGTAGGCAGCTATGACTGACACCAGAGCAGCACCCCTACGGATAAGCTGTCAGCGCCTCATCACAGGATCCATTAAGCTATGAAAAAATTGGAACAACAGTTAGCAAGTACTCACTGGTCTAGACATCTGCACACCAAAGTAATGAACTTGTAATTCAAGCTGACAAGAAACCACCTGGAACGGCTGCGACACCCAAGGGTACGCCACCCAGATCCAGGGGAAAAGGAATGAAGGCCCAAACATCAGTGACTGAACTAGGGTTTCGGAAACCAATGTGATGAACAACTACAGCAGTATGACAAGAACCCTAACCATATTCCTGGACCGGCTGCGACACCACTAGTGCGCCACCCATGACCGTGAGCATCATCGACCATATCCTAGGCTCAGCAAATAGATCGAATCCAATCAACCACAACCGAACCCGAGCATCTAGCAACATACGCACAAGCATCTAGCTAACAATCCGACGAAAATGTCCTAAAACGAACCAGTACAACAAGATCCAATCGACCGAATCCGAGCAAACAGTCCAGCAGAGAGAGCACATCATCGAGAGAGATGCGGAGGAGACCGAGAGAGCTGCGGAGCGAAGGCCTCTTACACCGGCCGGGAGACCTACCAGATCCGCCGACGGTGGTGCCCCGCCCGCCGCGCCGAGAGGGAGGGGAGAGTGGGGAGAGCGAGCGGCGGGCGGGGAGAGCAAGCGGAGAGCGGCGGCCGAGTGGAGTGAACAGTGCCCGGAGAAACCCTAGAGGGGCGGTGAGCGACGCGTTTTATACCTTGGCCGGGGGTGGCTGGGCGGGCCCACGCGTGAGAGCTCCACTTGGGCTGGCGCAAGCCAGGCCAGCCGGAAACGCCCGATTCGGGCGTTCGAGTTGGGCCAGGCTAACTCGGTACGACTGGCTCCGTTGGCCCTGGCTAACTGCCTTGGCCAGGCAACCAAACACCAACATTTTGGCCCCAAACAAGCCTAGCTGGCCTTATACAGGCAACCAAACACACCCTATGAGTGGCGCGCGTCGACGTCTGTCATCATGACACGAGAAAAGTCACTATGACACGAGTGTGTACTATGACACGAGAGCACTATGACACGAGAGTACTATGACACGAGTGCCTTCCATTGAGTCACGAGTGTTGACTGGGGAAGGAACGGTGCGGTGTTGATGGGACTAAGGTTTATCATAGGTCTTGTTTAGTTCCAGAATTCTTTCTCAAATTCTACTATGCAAAAAGAAGATTCCCCATCACATCATAATATCGGCACATGTATGGAGTATTAAATATAGATGAAATTAAAAACTAATTGTACAGTTTTATTATACTTCATGAGACGAATTTTTTGAGGCTAATTAATCAAAATTTGGACAATATTTCATAAATACAAACGAAATTGCTAATAACGGTGCGCTAAAGTGCCAAAAGTCCCAACTTTAGGCTCCGAGAACTAAACAAGGCCTTACCTATAATAGAGAAGTGATCGTGCTCCTATTATTGCTGTTTTGGATTCTAACAGACGCAGAACTCATAAACCTTTTTAAATTTGGAAATCGGTGGCTTCTTGAAAATGATTCTGAGAATGTTGCTAGAAGTAGTTGGTCTAAATCTATTAATAGGCCTTTCCATCAAAAGATCTTTTTTTTAGCAAATGATCAAAGGCAGTGGAGAAGAAGCAAACCTAGAATTAATTAGTGATCAGCTTGCAGATATTGCTCAAGAATCAATCTAAGCACCCCAACCTCCAAAATAATTCCATTCAAAAGGAGCTTATTTTTCAGCATCAATCCATCCTTGCTAAACAGGATACTTGTCACAAGCGAAGATATAAGAAGAACTAGAAGAACCCCCGCGTTACTGCTAGAATCACCGGTGAAGTTATAATACTTATATTTATAAGTATCATAATATATACATGTTATTTATTTTTTTTGACCGATAATATAAAAATGTTAGTGCATAATTTTTAGCATTGTGATGTGGACAACTAAATATATGTTAGCAAATGATATGATTTTGCTAATGTAAATAACTTGAATAAAATATAATGGCATATGTTAGTTGGATGATCAGGTTGACACTTTACATGGCGAGATAGAAAAGTACTAGTGGGATGTTGAGTGAATGCTAATATGAACACACTTTGCATGATAAGAAAAATAGCTAGTGCGACTTATTATCTTTATAAAAGATATAGATAGATTGGTCTATGCATGCTTGGTGGCGGGAATACTTTTTTCTTTCATCAATCCATTATTAAAAAGAGCTAGAAAAATTACGGCCAGCTATCTTATTAGTCATAGCAACAGAAATCAATTTGATCCTACTGTCACTTGTATCATTCCGCTACATGTATCTAGCTGCCCATCAATGGCTCTGTAATTGGTGACTCGTTCACCCTCATAGCGGCATCCTGTTGCTGATAAATATATAGTATCTGTTTTTATTGAAAAAAGAGAGAAGTTTTTACAAGAGGTGTTCACCGAAAAACAGTCAACTACCGAAAAACAGTCGACTGTCCTTGCCTCCTCCGCCGATGACCAGTCACTACGCCCTTGCCACCGATGACCAATGGTCATTACTCACCACAAAGCACGAGCTTGCTGCGGCCTGCACGAACTACTGTGGCCTGTGGGATGGCTGCTGTTACAAGCCTGGGCTGAAGACACGGGAAAGGCGCTGTCATTTGCAAACCTGTACTACTACAGTACCATTGCTCGGGCTCGGCTTTGCTGATGCTAATTAGGCGAGCACGCCAGACAACACGCTGCTGCATGGACAAGACAAGACAATGCCCCGCATGGACAAGCGTTGAACGCTGCGATGCTTGTCAGCGTTGAACGCTGCACATCTGCGATGCAGGTTGAGTTAAAAGCGAGGGGCTGCAACACACTGCATTGTGGTACGGCGGAGTTACCGTGCTACCACAACGAAGGCACAACCCACAAGGCCACAGGACCGCATCAGCTCCACGGGAGCGCTGCCAAGCAGGCCGTGGTTCGCCGAGCTTCGCCAGCTGCTCTGGCCCGCCACCGGTGCTACACCGACGCACATCGAAGCCAGCAACAGCGAGACCAGTCGACGCCGACGGATAGGTCCGGCCGGGCAATAGCGCCACACGTGAGAGAGCTTGGAAAGGTGCTCCATGCTTGCCGGCGCCTGCTGCAGCGCGCTGCTCGTTGCAGCTGCGCATGCAGCTACAGTATTTTTGACCGAGAGGGAGCGAGAGAGCCGCTGCTGCACTGCACTGCACGCCGGCAATCAAAGCTGCTGCTGCTGCTGCCGCTGCCGCGCATGCATGTTGCAATGCAACAATGTTTTGACTGTGAGGTCATCCGCAACAGTCCTGCTAGGAGATGTCCATGTCATCAACAAAATAGATACCAATTCAAAGAGTTATCTATATTGCTATCGATTTATACTTTTGATACTTCCATACATACAAAAAGAAAATGGATACATTGTGCATCATCTCTGTGGCTCATTGTGACTCAAGCTATACATCTTTTATTTCAGGCCACAAAAGCAAATTGAAAACTAGTACTGTACTACACGGAACGGATTGTATGCAAACCCAGCGTCGCGTGTAAACTTGTAATCTAACCATGTGGATCCTCGGATTGTCATCTGATGGCTGTAAAGAGAGGTGGGGTATTTTTACATTTTAACTCCCGCCTGCAAACGTGAATCGTTGTTTTCTTTCCCGTAACCCTCTCCTCCGTCAGCCATCGTTCCGTCGTCACGCCGTTCGATCGGTCCAGCCTTCCGTATCGCTCGATCAGTTTCGCCGCCGCCGGCCTGCCATATCGCACGGCCACGGTCACCAGCGCCTTGCTCGGCGCCGGCGCCCTCATGCCCCACGGACAGCATCGGCAGCGGCGGCAGGGGAAGTAGTAGTGCTGCCGCCGTGGACGCCGGCTCCCTGACGCCTGCCAGCAGGTCCGGATGCGTCCGAGGCCTCTGTCTCAGCAGCTGGTGATCTCGCTGCTGCTGATGCTCTTGCGTGCCGCCGCTGATGCTCTTCTCTATCACATTACAAGCAGGGAAAAGCAGACGAATCTGTTGCTACACTTTGATGCACAAAAACTTGCGTGCAGCTTTAACAGGAACACAAATAGCACCTAGTTCTGCTAGTTAGTTCCTTGAAGAACGCTGTTGCATCCTGTACGTGTACAATGTCGTCGGCGCGTAGCTGCTCCATGGTATGCTTGCTCGTGTTCGCTTGTGTATATAAGAGCTCGCTCCGGCGACCTGTTACTCGTGCAGCGGCGGGGCGTCGTTCCACGGGCGCGGCACGCAAGAGCATCAGCAGTAGCGAGATCACCAGCTGCCGAGGCAGAGGCCCCGGACGCATCCGGACCTGCTGGCCGGGGCGTCGAGGAGCGGGCGTCCACGGCGGTAAAGACTACTACTTCCCCTGCCGCAGCTGCCCGATGCTGTCCCGTGGGGCAGGAGGGCGGGGAGGGCGGGCGCCGAGCAAGGCGCCGTGACCGTGGCCATGCGATACGGAAGGCCGGCGGCGGCGAAACTGATCGAGCGATACGGAAGGCTGGGCCGATCGAACGGTGTGACGACGGAACGATGGCTGACGGAGGAGGGGGTTACGGGAAAGAAAACAACGATTCACGTTTCCAGCGGGAGTAAAATGTAAAAATATCCCACCTCTCTACAGCCATCGATGACGATCCGAGGATCCACATATAGATTTGCAAGTTTACAGAGGCGCTTGGTTTGCATACGATCCGTTCCCGTACTGCACATAGACAAGATTTCTTATCCCCTGAGCAAATAAGATTTTTATCCAAGAGTACGTTCAGTCGTACTACATTGCCTCCTGAAGTCCTGATATAGGCATATAGCCTTCTCAAAACAAAAGCACAAGAAAACAGAAAACTACATGGACCGGAGTAGTGCCGCCGCCGAAGGCTGATACGAACAGGGGCTGGTGAAATACCGCCGCCAAGGGACGCCGGCCTGATATGCATGAGCAGGTCCGTCCTGATGTGGCTGTCCGCTTGGTTCGCTGCTTCATCACCGGCAGCCACGACTTCTTCCCGTCCTCGCGGCGTCGTCAGCTCGCCCGCGCGTCAAGCTTCCGCGCCGCGCCCACTCCAAACCTCCGTGCCGTGCCATCTCCACTCAGAATAGAACTCGATCTACAGTTCAGAGTGGGGAATAAATCTGAGGCGGCGGCGGGACTAGCAAGATTGACGAAGTTTTTGTGCGCAGCGGAGGATTCACGCGCAGCGGATCTGAGTGCGGTAGAAAACGCTAGTGAAAAAGCTAGCGGCTGGCGATTTTGCCGGCGATTTGGCGTATTGGGCTGTGTGCGAGCTTAGGCTGTCTCAACGCAAAACACTACCTAAAATGTCTAGTTCATAGCAAAAAAAAACAGCCTTCAACATAGAACCGAAAGGAGCACCGATTTTGCGATTTCATGAGAGAGGAAACTCAAAGTGCGTTGCTTCTCTCCTCGACCCAAACCTGGGCTGTGACGATTGTGGGTACATGAGAGGGAGAAGGGGAAAGCAAAGGAGTGAGGCGGAGGGAGATTGCCAGATGAGGTGGCCGGGGTCGTGGACGCGGTGGCAGCAGGCCAGGGCAGCGGCAGCGCTCGGTCCTCTTGTGCGCAGATTAGAAGTAGCAGAGCAGCAGTAGGTGGAGGAGAAGCAGAGCACGGCGGCAGCAGTGAGGAGCTGGGCTCCACCTCCGGCCCCGGCGAGCTGCACCGTGCAGGTGGCCTCCGCCCTCGGCCTCGTAGCGCGCAGTCGTGTCGGCCCCGGTGAGATGGGGAGCGCCTCAAGCTCACCGGCTCGCACGGTGACGCCCGCCGGTGGCTCGCGCGGAGGGTAGGGGTGATGCGGCGAGGAGCGAGGAGAGAGGACCAGCCGGCGCTCCGCTCACGGCAAGCACATGCCTCCGGCAATCGCCTCGCCCGGCCGCCTCCACCGCGAGCGCGACCTCACGGAGTGGCGTTGATGGCGCGGCCGGCGGCGACGCAATACCCCACACGGATGCGGCGGCTCGAGCCTCCCCGACGGCCTCCGACAAGCGCGCCGCCCTTCCTTGCTGGTCCCTCGACGACCAGAGCAGGCTCAACACAATGGCCGCGGATCTCCTCGCCCTGCGCCGCACCATCTTCGCTAGTCGCAGGTGGCCGCGAGCCGCTGTTGGCCCATGGCTAGGCGGCGGGTGGAAGCAGCAGTGGCGATGGCAGGACCCCGAAACAATCCCTCCCGGCTCTCGCGCCACCTCGCTCCGCGCGCATGGCGGACTCGATGGCGCCAAATCGATTGCGTCCCCGCCGCCGGGGTTATCCGTTGGAGAAGGCTAATTTTAGAGTGGTGACTTTTCACCGGTGTAGGACTCAAACCGAAGAATAAATGTTGTTTTTAGGTTCCCATTGTTGGAGATAGTCTTAGCGACGAAGAAGGCACCGGCTCGAATTTCTGTGCACCTTCTCTTTCCTCCACATAGGATCGATGCTGAGCTGTACATCCAAATAGCTAGCTGAGTCAGCCTTGTTGCGGATGCCCTGAACAATGCAACGCAATCCCTCGTTCCCTCCACCGTCGTTTGAAATTTGTCCCGCAGAAAATCTACAGCTAACACCTCCCCAGCACCCTGCCTTTATTACTCCACGCGCCCAGGCAGCAGCTGCAGCCCACCTTCCCGTCCCCATCGCTTCCTCCGCCCATGGAGCCCAAGGAGGCAAGGAGCCATCAGCAGCTTCTTGGAGCCGCTCCCATGGATGACGGACGTCAACGCGCGCCACTCTGTAACGCCTACTTGCGGCAGATAAGTTGGAGCCGCATCAGAGCCTCCAACTTCTCTGCAACAAGTACGCGTTACAGGCTGGCTACTAACCCTCCTTTCGACCGCTACGGCTGCCGCCGCCCAAGAGCCATGCCGCCTATGTCGCTCGCAGGCACGGGCACCTCCCCGTCCCCATTGCGTCCTCCGCCCTGCGTACCGATTTCCAGCGATTTGTGCTTCTGAACCACGTGAAGCTGGAACTTAGGCTGATCCAAGCGCAGATCGCTGGAAATCGTTACCCGGGCCCAGATGCACATGCTTGATATGGTTCAGGCAGAGCAGAGAAGAGGAATGCCGGCATGCCCACGCCACCGGGTTGCTCTCTTGTGTTGTGAGGCAATCCTGTTCCAGGACCCTCGGCAACGATGAGCGCACACGCCATTTCATATTTACTGTAGCTCTGATGAGTTCACCTTTTTTCTTTTATCTTTCTGTTTTGCTGGAGCATTTTGGTTTTCATATTTAGCTCATATTATTTCATACTTGCTAGATGCCTCCTCCACGGCTCCACCGATGACCGATGGTGACCACAAAGCACCAACTAGCTAGCTGCAGCCTGCAGGCTCATTCGGTGACACGGTGCCAGGGGAAGGAGCTGCTGTGGCCTGTGGGTTCGTAGGCGGCGATGGTCGTCGGTGCAGGTCTGCGCAACGGCGAGCAGCCGAGCACAGTCGTCGTCCTGGAGGGTTGGGCAGCTGTTAGGGAGGCCGGGAGGCGCTGCGTGCGAACTGGTGGGCTGACAGCTTGGAGCATTGGTACTGCAGGCGTTTTGGGTTCAGGTTTGGGGTTATTTGCCCCAATCCTCCAAGTTGTAGCTCAGTAGCTGTATTTGGCAGCGAGTTTTTGTTTCACAGCAGGCCATCAGTTGTACAGCAATATTTAGCTGTTTTTTATAAGCAATATTTAGCCGTTGGCAGCTGCACAACCACCACAACTTCATCTTCACCACTACTGTAACTTTAACCATAAATATGGGCAATGCTAGTCTCAAAGAATCTCACATAGTCACATGTGACCTCTTCATTGGTTTATTTATCGGTTCACCTGCTAAAACCTCAAAACTCACTCATTAGTTAGCTGAATAGTGTTCCATTTCTCATGTTATATCACAACTCGCAACTACTTCTCTAACATCTCATTGGAATATACATAATTCTACCACTGACCTCTTTAAAAGATGGTGTTTCAGTCATGTAGTGTTTACCATCTAATTGGTACAAAAACCTTCTCACAATTGCATTGCATTTGCATGACTCCTTAAGAATTTGCATGACTCCTTGAACATTTGGGGTTTCCAATGATTCTGGTCAGAGCACTAGCGGTGACCTTGCATTCTAAAGGCACCTGATCATTCTGCCAAAGCACTAGTTTTGGGGATGGATTAATTGCCTAGGTGGATAAATTTTTGGGTATCTACGTGTGACGGGTAACCCAATCATTTTTTGGGTATCTATGTGTGGCGGGTAACCCAATCATTCACCATCGGCATGGCATGGCGAGAAGGCCACATCAGTTCAGTTCATTGTGCGACCTTTCTGTTTCTTCTTCAGTTCAGTTGTATAACAACATCCACACAGGCCCTATATCCTGTATGCAAGAATTGCTTCTATAGCACCTAATACATTCTCGTCAAGGCCGATCTCATCTGGTCCCTGAACTTCTGGATGGTGAATGGTGAATTGGTGACCACAAATACTCATGCAGAACCCAATTAGACCAAAGTACAAATTGCTCTGCTGCCTACCAGTTGTATTCTGCGGTCTACATGCAATCTTCCATACTGAAACTGCACAGATGACCAATACGGTTTCAGACACCAAAACTGAAGAATGCACAGCTCAACTTGGGAACATCACAATCCAGAATCACAGAAGGTCCCCAATACACAAAAATTGCTCAGTATGGCAGTATATATCCTTGGGTTCTCACTACCAGATCCCACGGTAAAGACTTGTGCGCTCAGCTAATGCTTCTATGGAAAATGACAGCCCAGTCAATATTTTAGATTCAAGGTGAATACACAATCAGATATTCAGATATGATACTGGAGAGGAGACCTACTGAAAAGGGTCAAATTCTTGAAAAAAATTGTAATAAAAACGGTCAGCATGTAGGGGACACTAAAATTTGTGTGTTTAATCCAAAAACGGGCAAGTGCAGTTGTGCTGATGTTCCTACAAATGTCAAACTGAACCACACAGCTGTAGTAGTAAAACAAAGCAGGGTAAGCAATACTTCTATCCACTTACACAGCCAGATGCTTATCAGAGATCTTGTGCATAGATTTTGTTCCAATCACTGACATTCCAGATTCTGTTGCAAGCACCTTCAGAACCTACCCCAGGGATGAATACAGGGACGCTTATCCAATCACTGATATTCCAGATTCTGTTGCAAGCACCTTCAGAACTTACCCCACGGATGAACACAGGGACGCTTATGGGCTTATGACATCTCTATAAAATTGATAGCACTCAGGACGTCTTTGCTTGGGAGCCTTCCAGATAACCTGCTGTCCAGGAAGCGATCGTGGCCCAGGCAGTCGAAAGCAGGCCGGGGTTGCAGCTCCTGCCAGGCAAGGTTGCCTGGGGCCAACCAAACAGGTCCATTAATCTCATACCAAGTATACACAGAATGACACACTTAAACTAGAAAAATAGAGACAAAAATTTAACCATCTCAGCAAGCAGAGGTAAATTGCAGTAATTTATCATGGCATGCAGCATATGGAGGATCAAGTCAAGAAGATAGATGAAGAAAAAAATAGATCTATGTTATGACCGGCATCCAATATGCCGAAGAGGCCCATTAGTGGCTAAGCTAGAGGCCCAAGTTATTTTAGTCTATTTATTTATATTAGAGTCAATTGTAATAGCGCCATATTGCCTAGTCACAAAAGGTGCTAGTCTTATGTAACCTTTATAATCAGCCCATGAGGCTCAATAGAAATCAAGCAAGAGTAATATATTACTCGGCTTCCCTTAGGGAGCCGGAGTTTCCCCAACCCTAGCCGCCATCTCTTCTTCTTCCTCGCAGCAACGGCGCCACGCCGGCTGTCGACCTTCAAGCCTCGCCTCCCATCTCACACCACTACAACCTCCGATCAACGAGGCACAGAGCAGCTGCCTATCAACCTGGTATCAGCGTTCTCTGGTTCGATGTCGGAACCACAACCCACCACCGCCACCTCCGTACCGCCGATCATCCCCTCCACCGCGCCACCCGCAGCCACCACCAACGCCATGATTCCTACCCCGACAGGAGCAAGTGAGCCGGTCGCTGTCCTCTCCCCAGAGGAGGTCACGCGGGCACTCTTCGACATGGGCCGCGCCATAACCGATCTCAGCCGGTCCGTGGGCGACATCCGGCTCTTCCTGGGCAATTTGAGCCACCCTCCTCCGCCCCCTCGCCCCAGCTACCACCGCCGCCACCACCACCCTGCTTCCACCGCCACCACAGCCCCAGCCGCCACCACCGCCACGCCCGCAGCTTCCACCGCCACCACATCCTACCCCTACGGGATGCCGAGGACGACTCCGCAGCCCTGATCCAGGCCTCCGGCGGCGTGCCGATCCAAGACATCCGTTTCCCCTCGTCACCGTCCCCGCTCCCGGCCTGGCTCACGGGTCCCTCGCCCGCAGCTCCGGGTCTACACCTATGCCACAACATCCACCCCGGCGGCTTGTGTTCGCATGGCGGCGTTCCGGCGCGGGCGTGCGCTTACGGAACGACGGACGGGCCGCTGTTCAGCTTACCCACCATCGACCGCGCCCGCGGCATCAGCAGTTTTCGGCGGCCCGGCGCTTCATGGAGGTTTTGGCGGGCTCTTTCCCGGGGTTTTGAGCCGCCCAAACACTACCGCCCGGAGTTCCCAACCTACGACGGCACCGCCGACCCCCCCAACCGGCTCAATCAAGGTGACCAGCTTCCGGGGCCAGCGCACACCTGCCGCCAATCGTACTTGGCTCGCTCCTACCATCTTCGCGGCACGCCCTGCACGTGGTACTATGCCCCGAACAAGACGAGGGCGGCATGCCTACATGGGAACGCTTCCGTGACTTATGCAGGTTACGTGTCCTCCACTCCCGCGGCGCCGGATGGCCGAGCCGGGTCGCCTGCCATTCGGCACCACCGTGCAAGATTTCGCGACCGGTTTCAGCGTCGCGTGCCACGCTCCGGCGATCTCCGCCCGAACCGCGCCGAGCTCTTCGTCGGGGGCTTCCCCACCACATCAAGGTGGACGTGGAAATCCATAACCCGCCCGATCTCCGACGGCCATGTACTACGCCGTGTGCATGAGGTCGCCAGCAGCAGCCAAAAGATGCGTGGTTCCAGCCGCGCGCGGTCTCGAGCAGCGCCGTTGTCCGTGACCGCAGCCGGCGCGCGTCCGTGCTGTGCGGTGACGCCCGGCCTCCCCGTCAAGCCGCTTGCGACGGGCGACGGAGCCGGGTCCGGGTGGTCGTTCTTTCCGTCGGCCTCACACCGGCGGAGCAGCTGGAGCGCCGACGCCAAGGACTCGCTTACTAACCGCGATGAGCCCTCTTCGTGCCCGCCACCCGCCGCCAGCGCCTCTTCTACTTGGAGGGGACGACCACGCCGAGGACGGGGTGGCCTCGCCGAGGAGGAGGTCGCCCCTCGTTCAGCCCGGAGGCGAACAGCCGCCGCCGCCGGACCTTGCTAATGCTTTCGCTGTTTCGCTTCATGCTTACGCAGGAACCAGCACGACCAACACTATGCTCTTGCCGGTTGTCATCAAGGAGCGCCTCTCGTCTTACCGGATACGGGATCCACCCACAACTTCATCAGTGGGGCTACCATGCGCCGCCTGGGGCTAGTCCCTGCTGGCGGTGATCAGCTGCGGGTCACCGTGGCCAACGGTGATCGCCTCTCCTGCTCCGGCATCGCGCACAACGTTCCCATCACCATTGGGGACGAGGAGTTCACCATCACCTGCGTCGGCATCGACTTGGGCTGCTTCGACTTCATCATCGGCTACGAC
>JAENPR010002918.1:0-35263 GCA_018135685.1 Themeda triandra
GGTTAAGTGCCGTTCAGGGCTCTCGAGTGATGGCAAACACTATGGTAGAGAGGCTAGAGGTGTCAAAATGCCTTAACCATGGCGTATGTGCATGCTTGACTCGTGAGCGGGGAGCCATAAAATGCGTTTGAACCGACCGTGCGGCAGCATGGTCGAGTGTGCAAATATGGCAGCTTTGGAGCCGTGGAGGCATGGTTAAGGGCCCTTCGTGCTCTCGTGTGATGGAAAACTCTATGGTGGAGATGTGAGAGGCATCAAAATGGCTTAACCATGGCGTATGTGCGTGCTTGACCCGGTGCTGAGAGCCAAAGGATGCACAGGATCCGACCGTGCGGCAGCACAGTCGTGTGTGCAATTATGGATGTTCTGGAGTCGTGGAGCTGTAGTTAAGGGCTGTTCATGCTCTCGGGTGATGACAAACATTGTGGTGGTGAGGCCAGAGGCATAAAAATGCCTTAACCATGGCATACGGTCATGCTTGACCTGGTGTCAAGAGCTGTAGGACACGTAGGAACCTTCTGTGCGGTAGCATAGTCGTGTGTGCAAATATGGCAGTTCTAGAGCGGTGGAGCCATGGTTAAGGGCCATTCGGGTTCTTGGGCAGCAACAAATGCTGTGGTCGAGAGGCCAGCGGTGTCAAAACGCCTTAACCATAGTGCATGGGCATGCTTGACTCAGTGCGAGGAGCCGTAGGATGCGTAGGAACCGCCGTGCGGCAAAGAAAAGTCGTGTGCGCAAATATGGCGCCCGGAGCCGTGGAGCCGAGGTTAAGTGCCGTTCGGTGCTCTCGAGTGACGGCAAATGCTATGGTAGAGAGGCCGAGGTGTCAAAATGCCTTAACCATGGCGTATGTGCATGCTTGACTCAGAGCCGGGAGCCATAAAATGCGTTGGAACCGACCGTGCGGGGCAAAGCATGGTCGAGTGTGCAAATATGGCGCTTTGGAGCCACGGAGGCATGGTTAAGGGCCCTTCGGTGCTCTCGTGTGATGGAAAACTCTATGGTGGAGAGGTGAGAGGCATCAAAATGGCTTAACCATGGCGCATGTGCGTGCTTGACCCGGTGCCGAGAGCCATAGGATGCACAGATCCGACCAGCAAAGAAGACGATCGTGTGTGCAATTATAGATGTTCGAGTCGTGGAGCCGTAGTTAAGGGCCGTTCGTGCTCTCGGGTGATGACAAACATTGTGGTGGTGAGGCCGAGGCATCAAAATGCCTTAACCATGGCATACGCCATGCTTGACCTAGTGTCAAGAGCCGTAGGACACGCACGAACCGGGTTGTGCGGTAGCATATTCGTGTGTGCAAATATGGCAGTTCTAGAGCTGTGGAGCCATGGTTAAGGGCCATTCAGGTTCTCAGGCGGCAACAAACACTATGGTGGAGAGGCTAGAGGTGTCAAAATGCCTTAACCATGGCGTACGGGCATGCTTGACTCAGTGCCAGGAGCCATAGGATGCGTTGGAACTGACCGTGCGGCAGCATGGTTGTGTGTGCAAATATGGCAGTTCTGGAGCCATGGAGCCAAGGTTAAGGGCCGTTCAGGCTCTCGAGCGATGTCAAACGCTATGGTAGAGAGGCCAGAGGTGTCAAAATGCCTTAACCATGGCGTACGGGCATGCTTGACTCAGTGCCGAGAGCCATAGGATGCGTTGGAACCGACCGTGCGGCAGCATGGTCGTGTGTGCAAATATGGCGCTTTTGCGGCCGTGGAGCGTGGTTAAGGGCCCTTCGTGCTCGGGTGATGAAAACATTATGGTGGAGAGGTGAGAGGCATCAAAATGGCTTAACCATGGCGTACGGGCATGCTTGACACGGTGCCGAGAGCCGTAGGATGCACAGATCCGCCTGCGCGGGCAAAGACAGCCGATCGTGTGTGCAATTATGGATGTTCTGGAGTCGTGGAGCTATAGTTAAGGGCCGTTCGGGCTCTCGGGTGATGACAAATATTGTGGTGGTGAGGCCAGAGGCGTCAAAACACCTTAACCATGGCATACGGTCGTGCTTGACCTAGTGTCGAGAGCTATAGGACATGCAGGAACCGGTCGTGCGGTAGCATAGTCGTGTGTGCAAATATAGCGGTTCTATTTTGTGGAGCCATGGTTAAGGGCCATTCGGGTTCTCGCGGTAATAAACGCCGTGGTGGAGAGGCCGAAGGTGTTAAAATGCCTTAACCATGGTGCATGGGCGTGCTTGACTTGGTGCGAGGAGCCGAGGACGCATAGGAACCGTCGTGCGGGGCAAAGAAAGTCGTGTGTGCAAATATGGCGTTCCGGGAGCCGTGGAGCCGAGGTTAAGGGCCATTCAGCCCTCGAGCGACGACAAACGCTTTGGTAGAGAGGCCGCAGAGGTGTCAAAATGCCTTAACCATGGCGTACGGGCTTGCTTGACTCGGTGTCGGAGCCATAGGACGCAGAACCGACCATGCGGCAAAGATGGTCGTGTGTGCAAATGTGGCGCTTTACCCCGTGGAGCCATGGTTAAGGGCCCTTCAGGCTCTTGGGTGATGGAAAACTCTATGGTGGAGAGGTAAGAGGCATCAAAATGGCTTAACCATGGCGTACGGGTGTGCTTGTACCGGTGCCGAGAGCCGTAGGATGCACAGGATCCGGACGTACGCCAGCACAGTCGTGTGTGCAATTATGGATGTTCTGGAGTCGTGGAGCTATAGTTAAGGGCCGTTCGGGCTCTCGGGTGATGACAAACATTGTGGTGGCGGGGCCAGAGGTGTCAAAATGCCTTAACCATGGCATACGGTCGTGCTTGACCTAGTGTCAAGAGCTGTAGGACACGTAGGAACCGGTTGTGCGGTAGCATAGTCGTGTGTGCAAATATGGCAGTTCTAGAGCGGTGGAGCCATGGTTAAGGACCATTCGGGTTCTTGGGCGGCAACAAATACTGTGGTTGAGAGGCCAGCGGTGTCAAAATGCCTTAACCATAGTGCATGGGCGTGCTTGACTTGGTGCGAGGAGCCGTAGGATGCGCAGGAACCGCCGTGCGGTAGCAAAGTCGTGTGTGCAAATATGGCGCTTCCGGAGCCGTGGAGCCGAGGTTAAGTGCTGTTCAGTGCTCGAGTGATGGCAAACGCTATGGTAGAGAGGCCGGAGGTGTCAAAATGCCTTAACCATGGCGCATGTGCATGCTTGACTTCGTGAGCCGGGAGCCATAAAATGCGTTGGAACCGACCGTGCGGCAAAGATGGTCGAGTGTGCAAATATGGCGTTTTGGAGCCGTGGAGGCATGGTTAAGGGCCCTTCGGGCTCTCGGGTGATGGAAAACTCTATGGTGGAGAGGTGAGAGGCATCAAAATGGCTTAACCATGGCGTACAGCGTGCTTGACCCGGTGCCGAGAGCCATTGCACAGATCCGATCGTGCGGCAAAGACAACTTGTGTGTGCAATTATGGATGTTCGAGTCGTGGAGCTGTAGTTAAGGGCCGTTCAGGCTCTCGGGTGATGACAAACATTGTGGTGGTAAGGCCAGAGGCATCAAAACACCTTAACCATGGCATACGGTCATGCTTGACCTAGTGTCAAGAGCCGTAGGACACGCACGAACCGGCTGTGCGGTAGCATATTCGTGTGTGCAAATATGGCAGTTCTAGAGCCGTGGAGCCATGGTTAAGGGCCATTCAGGTTCTCAGGCGGCAACAAACGCTGTGGTGGAGAGGCTAGAGGTGTCAAAATGCCTTAACCATGGCGTACGGGCATGCTTGACTCGGTGCCGAGAGCCATAGGATGCGTTGGAACCGACCGTGCGGCAGCATGGTCGTGTGTGCAAATATGGCAGTTCTGGAGCCGTGGAGCCAAGGTTAAGGGCCGTTCAGGCTCTTGAGCGATGGCAAACGCTATGGTAGAGAGGCCACAGGTGTCAAAATGCCTTAACCATGGCGTACGGGCATGCTTGACTCAGTGCCGCCGCACGGTCGTGTGTGCAAATATGGCAGTTTTCCAGCCGTGGAGCTATGGTTAAGGGCCCTTCAGGCTCTCGGGTGATGAAAAACTCTATGGTGGAGAGGTGAGAGGCATCAAAATGGCTTAACCATGGCGTACGGGCGTGCTTGACCCGGTGCCGAGAGCCGTAGGATGCACAGGATCCGGCTGTGCGGCAGCACAGTCGTGTGTGCAATTATGGATGTTCTAGAGTCGTGGAGCTATAGTTAAGGGCCGTTCGGGCTCTCGGGTGATGACAAATATTGTGGTGGTTAGGCCAGAGGCGTCAAAACACCTTAACCATGGCATACGATCGTGCTTGACCTAGTGTCGAGAGCCATAGGACATGCAGGAACTGGCTGTGCGGTAGCATAGTCGTGTGTGCAAATATGGCAGTTCTAGAGCTGTGGAGCCATGGTTAAGGGCCATTCGGGTTCTCGGGCGGTAATAAACGCTGTGGTGGAGAGGCCAAAAATGTTAAAACGCCTTAACCATGGTGCATGGGCGTGCTTGACTTGGTGCGAGGAGCCGTAGGACGATAGGAACCGCCGTGCGGGCAAAGAAAAGTCGTGTGTGCAAATATGGCAGTTCTGGAGCCGTGGAGCCGAGGTTAAGGGCCGTTCGGGCTCTCGGGCGACGATAAACGCTATGGTAGAGAGGCCAGAGGTGTCAAAATGCCTTAACCATGGCGTACGGGCTTGCTTGACTCTGTGCCGGGAGCCATAGGACGCGTTGGAACCGACCATGCGGCAAAGATGGTCGTGTGTGCAAATGTGGCGCTTTTACGCCGTGGAGCCATGGTTAAGGGCCCTTCGTGCTCTCGGGTGATGGAAAACTCTATGGTGGAGAGGTGAGAGGCATCAAAATGGCTTAACCATGGCGTACGGGTGTGCTTGAACCGGTGCCGAGAGCCGTAGGATGCATGGGATCCGGCCGTGCGCAAAGACACGGCCGTATGTGCAATTATGGATGTTTCGAGTCGTGGAGCTATAGTTAAGGGCCGTTCGGGCTCTCGGGTGATGACAAACATTGTGGTGGTGGGGCCGAGGTGTCAAAATGAATTAACCATGGCATACGGCCGTGCTTGACCTAGTGTCGAGAGCCGTAGGAGAACCGGGCAGTGCGGTAGCGTAGTCGTGTGTGCAAATATGGCAGTTCTAGAGCGGTGGAGCCATGGTTAAGGGCCATTCGGGTTCTTGGGCGGCAACAAATGCTATGGTTGAGAGGCCAGCGGTGTCAAAACGCCTTAACCATAGTGCATGGGCGTGCTTGACTTGGTGCGAGGAGCCGTAGGATGCGCAGAACCGCCGTGCGGCAAAGAAAGTCGTGCGTGCAAATATGGCGCTCCGGGAGCCGTGGAGCCGAGGTTAAGTGCTTTTTAGGCTCTTGAGTGATGGCAAACGCTATGGTAGAGAGGCCGAGAGGTGTCAAAATGCCTTAACCATGGCGCATGTGCATGCTTGACTCGTAGCCGGGAGCCATAAAATGCGTTGGAACCGACCGTGCGGCAAAGATGGTCGAGTGTGCAAATATGGCAGTTTTGGAGCCGTGGAGGCATGGTTAAGGGCCCTTCGTGCTCTCGGGTGATGGAAAACTCTATGGTGGAGAGGTGAGAGGCATCAAAATGGCTTAACCATGGCGTACGGTGCATGCTTGACCCGGTGCCGAGAGCCATAGGATGCACCCAGGATCCGACCGTGCGGCAAAAGACCGTGTGTGCAATTATGGATGTTCGGAGTCGTGGAGCCGTAGTTAAGGGCGTTCAGGCTCTCGGGTGATGACAAACATTGTGGTGGTGAGGCCGAGGCATCAAAACGCCTTAACCATGGCATACGGTCATGCTTGACCTAGTGTCAAGAGTCGTAGGACACGCACAAAACCGTGCGGTAGCATATTCGTGTGTGCAAATATGGCGTTCTAGAGCTATGGAGCCCCGGTTAAGGGCCATTCAGTTCTCAGCAGCAACAAACGCTGTGGTGGAGAGGCTAGAGGTGTCAAAATGCCTTAACCATGGCGTACGGGCATGCTTGACTCGGTGCCAGGAGCCATAGGATGCGTTGAACCGACCGCGTGCGCGGCAAAGATGCCGTGTGTGCAAATATGGCGTTCGAGCCGTGAGCCAAGGTTAAGGGCCGTTCGTGCTCTCGAGTGATGGCAAACGCTATGGTAGAGAGGCCGAGGTGTCAAAATGCCTTAACCATGGCGTACGGCATGCTTGACTCGGCCGAGAGCCATAGGATGCGTTGGAACCGACCGTGTGGCAGCATGGTCGTGTGTGCAAATATGGCGCTTTGCGGCCGTGGAGCCGTGGTTAAGGGCCCTTCAGCTCTCGAGTGATGAAAAACTCTATGGTGGAGAGGTGAGAGGCATCAAAATGGCTTAGCCATGGCGTACGAGCGTGCTTGACCCGGTGCCGAGAGCCGTAGGATGCACGGGATCCGGCCGTGCGGCCGCACGCCGTGTGTGCAATTATGGATGTTCCGGAGTCGTGGAGCTATAGTTAAGGGCCGTTCGGCTCTCGGGTGATGACAAATATTGTGGTGGTGAGGCACGGTGCGTCAAAACACCTTAACCATGGCATACGGTCGTGCTTGACCTAGTGTCGAGAGCTATAGGACATGCAGGAACTAGCTGTGCGGTAGCATAGTCATGTGTGCAAATATGGAAGTTCTAGAGCTGTGGAGCCATGGTTAAGGGCCATTCGGGTTCTTGGGCGGTAATAAATGCTGTGGTGGAGAGGCCAAAGGTGTTAAAATGCTTTAACCATGGTGCATGGGCGTGCTTGACTTGGTGCGAGGAGCCGTAGGACGCATAGGAACCCGCCGTGCGCAAAGAAAGTCGTGTGTGCAAATATGGCGCTTCCGGGAGCCGTGGAGCCGAGGTTAGGGCCGTTCGTGCTCTTGAGCAACGACAAATGCTATGGTAGAGAGGCCGGAGGTGTCGAAATGCCTTAACCATGGCGTACGATCTTGCTTGACTCGGTGCCGGAGCCATAGGACGCGTTGGAACCGACCATGCGGCAAAGATGGTCGTGTGTGCAAATGTGGCGTTTTACCGCCGTGGAGCCATGGTTAAGGGCCCTTCAGGCTCTCGAGTGATGGAAAACTCTATGGTGTAGAGGTGAGAGGCATCAAAATGGCTTAACCATGGCGTACGGGTGTGCTTGAACCGGTGCCGGGAGCCGTAGGATGCACAGGATCCGGCCGTGCGCCAGCACAGTCATGTGTGCAATTATGGATGTTCTGGAGTCGTGGAGCTATAGTTAAGGGCCGTTCGGGCTCTCGGGTGGTGACAAATATTGTGGTGGTGAGGCCAGAGGCGTCAAAACGCCTTAACCATGGCATATGGTCGTGCTTGACCTAGTGTCAAGAGCCGTAGGACACGCAGGAACCGGCTGTGCGGTAGCAAAGTCGTGTGTGCAAATATGGCAGTTCTGGAGCGTGGAGCCGAGGTTAAGGGCCATTCAGGTTCTCAGTGGCAACAAACACCGTGGTGGAGGGGCTAGAGGTGTCAAAATGCCTTAACCCTGGCGTACGGGCATGCTTGACTCAGTGCCAGGAGCCATAGGATGCGTTGGAACCGACCGTGCGGCAAAGATGGTCGTGTGTGCAAATATGGCGTTCGGAGCCGTGGAGCCAAGGTTAAGGGCCGTTCGTGCTCTCGAGCGATGGCAAACGCTATGGTAGAGAGGCCAGAGGTGTCAAAATGCCTTAACCATGGCGTACGGGCTTGCTTGACTCGCCGAGAGCCATAGGATGCGTTGGAACCGACCGTGCGGGCAAAGATGGTCGTGTGTGCAAATATGGCAGTTTTGCAGCCGTGGAGCTGTGGTTAAGGGCCCTTCAGGCTCTCGGGTGATAAAAACTCTATGGTGGAGAGGTGAGAGGCATCAAAATGCCTTAACCATGGCGTACGGCGTGCTTGACCCGGTGCCGAGAGCCGTAGGATGCATGGGATCCCCAGGCGGCAAAGACAGCTTGTGTGTGCAATTATGGATGTTCTGGAGTCGTGGAGCTATAGTTAAGGGCCGTTCGGGCTCTCGGGTGATGACAAATATTGTGGTGGTGAGGCCAGAGGCGTCAAAACGCCTTAACCATGGCATACTATCATTCTTGACCTAGTGTCGAGAGCTATAGGACATGCAGGAACTGGCTGTGCGGTAGCATAGTCGTGTGTGCAAATATGGCAGTTCTGGAGCTGTGGAGCCATGGTTAAGGGCCATTCGGGTTCTCGGGCAGTAATAAACACTGTGGTGGAGTGGCCAAAGGTGTTAAAACGCCTTAACCATGGTGCATGGGCGTGCTTGACTTGGTGCGAGGAGCCGTAGGACGCATAGGAACCGGCCGTGCGGCGGCAAAGTCGTGTGTGCAAATATGGCTGTTCTGGAGCCGTGGAGCCGAGGTTAAGGGCCGTTCAGGCTCTCGAGCGACGACAAATGCTATGGTAGGGAGGCCAGAGGTGTTAAAATGCCTTAACCATGGCGTACAGGCATGCTTGACTCGGGCTTAGGGAGCCATAGGATACAGAACCGACCATGCGGCAAAGATGGTCGTGTGTGCAAATGTGGCGCTTTACGCCGTGGAGCCATGGTTAAGGGCCCTTCGTGCTCTCGGGTGATGGAAAACTCTATGGTGGAGAGGTGAGAGGCATCAAAATGGCTTAACCATGGCGTACGGGGTGTGCTTGAACCGGTGCCGAGAGCCGTAGGATGCACAGGATCCGGCCGTGCGCCAGCACAGTCGTGTGTGCAATTATGGATATTCTGGAGTCGTGGAGCTATAGTTAAGGGCCGTTCGGGCTCTCGGGTGATGACAAACATTGTGGTGGTGGGGCCAGAGGTGTCAAAACACCTTAACCATGGCATACGGTCGTGCTTGACCTAGTGTCGAGAGCTGCAGGACACGTAGGAACCGGCTGTGCGGTAGCATAGTCGTGTGTGCAAATATGGCAGTTCTAGAGCGGTGGAGCCATGGTTAAGGGCCATTCAGGTTCTTGGGCGGCAACAAATGCTGTGGTCGAGAGGCCAGCGGTGTCAAAACGCCTTAACCGTAGTGCATGGGCGTGCTTGACTTGGTGCGAGGAGCCGTAGGATGCGCAGGAACCGCCGTGCGGGCAAAGAAAGTCGTGTGTGCAAATATGGCGCCGGGAGCCGTGGAGCCGAGGTTAAGTGCCGTTTAGGCTCTCGAGTGATGACAAATGCTATGCTACAGAGGCCGAGGTGTCAAAATGCCTTAACCATGGCGCATGTGCATGCTTGACTCAGAGCCGGAGCCATAAAATGCGTTGGAACCGACCGTGTGGCAAAGCATGGTCGAGTGTGCAAATATGGCGCTTTTGGAGCCGTGGAGGCATGGTTAAGGGCCCTTCGTGCTCTCGGGTGATAGAAAACTCTATGGTGGAGAGGTGAGAGGTATCAAAATGGCTTAACCATGGCGCACAGCGTGCTTGACCCGTGCCGAGAGCCATAGGATGCATGTGATCCGACCGCATGGCAAGACACGCCGTGTGTGCAATTATGGATGTTCGGAGTCGTGGAGCCGTAGTTAAGGGCCGTTCGTGCTCTCGAGTGATGACAAACATTGTGGTGGTGAGGCCGTAGGCATAAAACGCCTTAACCATGGCATACGGTCATGCTTGACCTAGTGTCAAGAGCTGTAGGACACGCACGAACCGGGCCGTGCGGTAGCATATTCGTGTGTGCAAATATGGCGGTTCTAGAGCCGTGGAGCATTCGGGTTCTCAGCGGCAACAAACGCTGTGGTGGAGAGGCCAGAGGTGTCAAACTGCCTTAACCATGGCGTACGGGCATGCTTGACTCAGTGCCAGGAGCCACAGGATGCGCAGGAACCGCCGTGCGGCAAAGAAAAGTCGTGTGTGCAAATATGGCAGTTCTGGAGCCGTGGAGCCGAGGTTAAGTGCCGTTCAGGCTCTTGAGTGATGGCAAACGCTATGGTAGAGAGGCCAGAGGTGTCAAAATGCCTTAACCATGGCGTACGTGCATGCTTGACTCGCAGCCGGAGCCATAAAATGCGTTGAACCGACCGTGCGGGCAAAGATGGTCGAGTGTGCAAATATGGCGCTTTGGAGCCGTGAGGCATGGTCAAGGGCCCTTCGTGCTCTCAGTGATAGAAAACTCTATGGTGGAGAGGTGAGAGGCATCAAAATGGCTTAACCATGGCGTATGTGCGTGCTTGACCCGGTGCCGAGAGCCATAGGATGCCATGGATCCGACCGTGTGGCAAAGCACCGTGTGTGCAATTATGGATGTTCGGAGTCGTAGAGCCGTAGTTAAGGGCCGTTCGTGCTCTCGGGTGATGACAAACATTGTGGTGGTGAGGCCATAGGCATCAAAATGCCTTAACCATGGCATACAGTCATGCTTGACCTAGTGTCAAGAGCTGTAGGACACGCACGAACCGGTTGTGCGGTAGCATATTCGTGTGTGCAAATATGACAGTTCTAGAGCCGTGGAGCCATGGTTAAGGGCCGTTCAGTTCTCTCGGGCGGCAACAAATGCTGTGGTAGAGAGGCTAGAGGTGTCAAAATGCCTTAACCATGGCGTACGGGCATGCTTGACTCAGGACAGAGCCATAGGATGCGTTGAACCGACCGTGCGGCAGCATGGTCGTGTGTGCAAATATGGCGCTCGGAGCCGTGGAGCCAAGGTTAAGGGCCGTTCAGGCTCTTGAGCGATGGCAAACGCTATGGTAGAGAGGCTAGAGGTGTCAAAATGCCTTAGCCATGGCGTACGGGCATGCTTGACTCTGCCGAGAGCCATAGGATGCGTTGGAACCGACCGTGCGGCAAGATGGTCGTGTGTGCAAATATGGCGTTTGGTACTGTGGAGCCGTGGGTTAAGGGCCCTTCGGGCTCTCGGGTGATGAAAAACTCTATGGTGGAGAGGTGAGAGGCATCAAAATGGCTTAACCATGGCGTACGGGCGTGCTTGACCCGGTGCCGAGAGCCGTAGGATGCACAGGATCCGCGTGTGCGGCAAAGACAGCCGTGTGTGCAATTATGGATGTTCTGGAGTCGTGGAGCTATAGTTAAGGGCCGTTCAGGCTCTCGGTGATGACAAATATTGTGGTGGTGAGGCCAGAGGCGTCAAAACGCCTTAACCATGGCATACGGTCGTGCTTGACCTAGTGTCGAGAGCTATAGGACATGCAGGAACTGGCTGTGCGGTAGCATAGTCGTGTGTGCAAATATGGCAGTTCTAGAGCTGTGGAGCCATGGTTAAGGGCATTCGGGTTCTCGGGCGGTAATAAACGCTGTGGTGGAGAGGCCAAAGGTGTTAAAACGCCTTAACCATGGTGCATGGGCGTGCTTGACTTGGTGCGAGGAGCCGTAGGACGCATAGGAACCGCCGTGCGGAAGAAAGTCGTGTGTGCAAATATGGCGTTCCGGAGCCGTGGAGCCGAGGTTAAGGGCCGTTCGTGCTCTTGAGCGATGGCAAACGCTATGGTAGAGAGGCCGGAGGTGTCAAAATGCCTTTACCATGGCGTACGGGCTTGCTTGACTCGTCGGAGCCATAGGGCGCGTTGGAACCGACCATGCGGCGGCATGGTCGTGTGTGCAAATGTGGCAGTTTTACCGCCATGGAGCCATGGTTAAGGGCCCTTCGTGCTCTCGGGTGATGGAAAACTCTATGGTGGAGAGGTGAGAGGCATCAAAATGGCTTAACCATGGCGTACGGGTGTGCTTGAAACGGTGCCGAGAGCCGTAGGATGCACGGGATACGGCCGTGCGCCAAAGACAATCGTGTGTGCAATTATGGATGTTCTAGAGTCATGGAGCTATAGTTAAGGGCCGTTCGGGCTCTCGGGTGATGACAAACATTGTGGTGGGGCCAGAGGTGTCAAAACGCCTTAACCATGGCATACGGTCGTGCTTGACCTAGTGTCGAGAGCTGTAGGACACGTAGGAACCGGGCCGTGCGGTAGCATAGTCGTGTGTGCAAATATGGCAGTTCTAGAGCAAGTGGAGCCATGGTTAAGGGCCATTCGGGTTCTTGGGCGGCAACAAATGCCGTGGTCGAGAGGCCAGCGGTGTCAAAACGCCTTAACCATAGTGCATGGGCATGCTTGACTTGGTGCGAGGAGCCGTAGGATGCGCAGGAACCGCCGTGCGGCAAAGAAAGTCGTGTGTGCAAATATGGCAGTTCGGAGCCGTGGAGCCGAGGTTAAGTGCCGTTCGTGCTCTCGAGTGATGGCAAACGCTATGGTAGAGAGGCCAGAGGTGTCAAAATGCCTTAACCATGGTGTACAGGCATGCTTGACTCAGAGCCGGGAGCCATAAAATGCGTTGGAACTGACCGTGCGGCAGCATGGTCGAGTGTGCAAATATGGCAATTTTGGAGCCGTGGAGGCATGGTTAAGGGCCCTTCAGGCTCTCAGGTGATGGAAAACTCTATGATGGAAAACCCTAGCCTCCGCCGCCGCGCCGCGCCGCCCAGCCATCCCGCGCCGCCCTGCTCCTCCGCATCCACGCGCCAGCCAGCCTCCGCCGCGCGCCACTCCGGCCGCCGCGTCCATTCTCCAGGCCAGCGTCGCCCCGTCTCACCGCCAGTCCCCAGCACCGGCGCCGCCATTGACGCCGCCGTCGAGGTCGTCATCTTCTTCGAAGAGCTCAGGCAATCCCGTCCGCCATCTCTCTGTGACTTGGTGTGTCGCCCTGCGTCATCTCGAGCAAGGGAACCATCCTCCTTGGTGAGCACCACCTCTACCCGCAAGGTGTTCGATGTTTTGCCTCAACCAACTTGTCTTCACTCTTTTGATCCTCCTTCGATCAAATCTCTTTATGTAGTGATCTTGCCTCAACACCTTGACAATTCGTGACTCAAGGGGTGCCCTACATTGTCATTCTCATCTTTTCACAGGAGTTCGTCGAGTTTTAGGTAACAATGCCATGATCTATCCACTCTTACCCACTGCTATGCTCTAATAGGGTTACTCACCTCTAGAACATGCTTATGGTTATAAATCCTTCTCAATTCTATCTCTTGCAGCGAGTCGCGTCGATTTGTGATAAGTGGGGCAGTGGCAGTTGAACTCAAGGCCAAGCCTAGGAGTATGGATTGAGGCCAAGCCTCTTAAGATGTCAGTTCATCATCTTTCAGTACCTAATTTGCTTGATCTACTGCAGTGTGAAACATGCCAAGGTGCAAGAACTCAGGCAGGGGTTCAGGGGGAGATGATGATCCGCACAGAAGGCCAAATCTCCCTGAGATGATTGAGAGAGCCAAGGGAAAGAAAACCGTGACTATGAGGAAGAGAAAAAGGTTGCCAGCTGATTCTCAGGCAGCCCTGGCAGTAGCAGTAGCAGCAGAGCGTGCTGAGAGGAGAGCTCGCAGGGGTGCAGGCATTGTGATACAAGAGTCTGGATCAGCAGCAGCACAGGAGTCAGAGGCAGAGGCTACTGAGGCAGAGGAGACCATTCTTGAGCAGCAGGATCTATCTCCATTACGACGGTCCTCCCGTGTTAGGACCCTCCGCCAGCCAGACAGCTCGCAAGAATCGGGAGTCAGTCCCTCTTCCACTCCTCAGAGGCAGCCAGGGGCTCTACAGGACCTAGATTGAGTACAGAGGAGCTGTTGAAGGCCAAAGGCAAAGAAGATAAGGCTATCGACATGTGGACATCAACACCCGGTTTCCTCGCTTCCGTGAGAGAGAGCCGGGTGCACCTTATTACACAGCTCTCCGCACAAGTCCTTGGTAGAGGCTTACGTGCAGAAGTCAAAGATTACCAAGCAGAGGACAGTGATAGCTGACACCTTCTCACATGTGTTGGGCCAGGCCTTCAGAGAATATTTGGGTGCACAGCCAGGCATGATTGATCTAATTGGAAGATCTGGCAGATATATTCCAGGATGGTGTTAGAATTCTATGCTACACTGTGGATTGCTCCAAATCATTCACTTATTTCATATACCATTCGTGGTCAGAGGCAGAACTTGTCCAGTGAGTAAGCCAGGAACTTCTTGGGGATTTCAGAGCAGCCCATCAAGCTGCATCAGCTGTGCTTTCCAGGCATTGAGCCACCCCGCCGTGCACAGGGAGGAGTAGTGCCACCTCCTGAGATCATGAGAGAGGTCTTTGGACCCAACTTTGGTGCAGGGTCGAGCAGGACATCGCAGGATGAGGTATGCCTTGCTCGCGTCCTGATCGGATTCGAGAGATACACTATTCTTGCTAGGCCCGGGTTCGTGGAACGGGTTCACTAGGCTCCGGCGGTGGGTAGTGTCACATCTTATGAGGAAGATTCCTTTTGATATCGGGGATTTGATACTTTGTGATATGGAAGATGTTATCTATGGGAGTTTCAAGCACCACCGCCGTTGCACTATGCTCATTGGATCACCCGGCTCATCTATAGAAATGGTGATCTTCCGACTCGATCGTAAAGGAATATGAAGATCCACCGAACTATGAGGTGTTTGGATCCTATGATGCTTCACAGATTGTCGAATCACCTGCAGATGCTCCTCCAGTCATTCCTCGCCATGGAGATCCAAGCATGAGACAGCCTGAGCGGGATGCTAGAGTTGAGCAAGCTAGACAGATGAAGAAGCGAGATTGCGAAGCCGAGGCGGGGAGGATATGAGATCACTACCTCGACTCGAGGATGATGAGGAGTACTACGTTCCAGTTCGTCCTCCCCCTCGTCAGCATGATGCAGAGGCAGGAAGTTCAGGAGCAGCCATTGACCGCTTGACTCAGGTACTTGACGGGTTGGTCGCCAACCGGGAGCGTGGCCGAGGAGCGGCATGAGATCGCTCTAGCCGAGATATGAGCTCGCCAGATGCACAAGCATCGCTACGCACGGCAGCGGAAAGACTCGGCAGACTATGACTTTGATTGCCTCACTATTCCAAATAGACGGGTGCCACAAGCACCTCGGGAGTTCTTCCCCGGCTCCGAGTCGGCCCGGCGGGACGGACTTTGGGAGCAGGACCTTCTCGTGTGCCGGTCACTAGTGCAGCTTACGGCTACCAGGCATAGCACTTTCCTCTCCAGCTTCCGGTGTGTCCCCCGGCTTTCCACGGATCTCTATCGGTTTTTCACCTGTTGGCTCTCATCTGCTATTCACTCCAGACTCAGGTGCAGCTCATCATCAGGCCTCCTACAGTGCTCTTACAGGAGAGGTGACACCTGAGTACATGAGACAGCCTGTTCAGCACGACCCGCAGCCTCAGCAGCAGCAGATCCCTCCAGTGACAGGCACCGGCACATCAGGCACTATACCTTCCTCAGTGGCGTCTACAGATCCACTTCCCACTACTGAGGCAGTACCACAGGTGGCTCCTACCCTTCCGCTTCCTACACTGTCAGAGCCACAGGGCAGCCAGAGATAGCTCCGATCCCACGGTCGACCACGGAGACGGCGGCCGTCACGGTGTCGGCCTGAGCAGACCGGCACCGCTTCACCGCCGCCGTCACGGCCCGGAGGGTCGCGAGGCTCGTCACTCGGTCCCAGCGAGCTCGACGACAGCCCGGATGACACTTCGGCGTTCGTCATTGCTCCTCATGCTCGTGAGACCGGCTCGTCGCTCCTCCTTCCCCTCACCCTTAGGTTTTGGTCCTTGATGCCAAAGGGGAGAGTTGGGAGTATGTAGACTTAGGGGAGCTCCTCTTGGGATTTGGTTCTTTTGATTGATACATTTGCATGCATCATGTTTACTTAATGCATTGTATGATATGTGAGGTACTTTCAATCGCAGTGACATATGCTCTTCGATTCGGTATCACCTTCTATGTCACCGGTTCTTTGCTCATATGTGCTTGGCTTCCGCGTTTTACTCGATTCCATATGAGCTATGCTTTTGTCATGTGCTAACTCGTTTTTTGCGATTATATGAGCACCGATTTTTTTGGCTTGGTGACACATGAGTCATTCTAACCTTTGCTTTCGTGTCAAAGGCTCATGTGAACTGCATGCTTGAAAACCTCAACTAAACTCTTCATACTCCAGAGGTTGTCATCAATCACCAAAAAGGGGGAGATTGAAAGCATCTAGGCCCCTTGATGTGGGTTTCGATGATTGATGACAATATAGATTACTATGACTAACATGTGTTTTGCAGAAACAATGAGAGTTAGGTCATGGTAATGGAATCTTAGGCATTTGGTTGGCATGCCCTCTTTACGATGGAAATCGTTTCGGTTTTCAAAGGTTGGACGACAAGGTTAAGGATGGTTAGTTCCGATTGTCGATGGTGTTGAGAGACATCGGATTAGTCGTTAGGACTTTGTTTTCTCCTTTGGCCGTACTATTAAGGGGGTGCAAATGGGTAGCTTGACCTAGTTGAGTCTCGGGTTTAGGTGTGGTGCACACTGGTGAAATCTTAGCGCTAGGAAGTTACCTGAGAGCCCTGAGAGTGTTTGGAGTTGTCGCCGTTTTCAAAGGATCGCGTTTCAAGTGAAAACGGGACCTTCAACAGGCGCCGGACGCGCCAGCCGTGGGTGCCGGACGTGTCCGGCGCATGGTAAAGTCGTCCCTCGGTCTGCCCTGAGCGGCGGACGCGTTGGCCTGGCGTCCGGCGTGCGCCGGACGTGGACCAGAGAGTTCTGGGATCGGGCAGGATAGATCAGTCGCGCGCCGGACGCGCGCCAGACGCGTTCGGAGCTCGCACTGTAGCCCAACGGCTAGTCAGCCGTTTGAATCCTATCAAGCGCCGGACGCGTCCGGCGGTGAGCGGCCGGACACGTCCGGCGCTCACGTCTGAGCTGAAATCGAGGTAACGGTTGGATTTTGGCCCTTGGCTATAAATACAACCCCACCCTCTACATTTTAGCTCTCTTGCTCATTTCAACAGCTGATAGCCACCTTGTGAGTGCAAGAGAGTTGCAAGAGCCTCATGACTTGAAGAGATTTGAGAATCCATGAGTTCATGAGCAATCGAGAGTAGCTAGTGTGCATCCACTCTTCTCCCTAGGCTTTGCGAGGTCAAGTGAGAGTTTGTGCTTGTTACTCTTGGTGATCGCCATCACCTAGATGGCTTGGTGGTGATTGGAGCTTGGTGATCATCCGGCGGTGCTTGTGGATGACCCAACTCATGTTGTGAGCGGTTCTTGGCGATTCACCGCGTCGGAGTGACGAAGAATCAGCCCTAGAGAGCACTTGGTTCTTGCGAGGACCAAGGGGGAGCTACACCCTTGCGCGGGTGCTCCAACGAGGACTAGTGGAGAGTGGCGACTCTCCGATACCTCGGGAAAAAGATCGCCGTGTTCCTTGTCCCTTTACTTTCCGCACTTACTTTCTAGCACTTACCTTCTCGCAATTACTTTCATAGAATTGCCATGCTAGAATAGGATTGGAGCTTAGGGTGCAAAACTTTAGTTGATCAATTATCTAGGAACACACATAGGCACCGAGGGGTGAATCATGGGCCAGTAGGTTTAATTCCGCAATAATTTTTAGAATTAGCCCAATTCACCCCCCCTCTTGGGCATCTTGATCCTTTCAGTGTGCAATTATGGATGTTCTAGAGTCGTGGAGCTATAGTTAAGGGCCGTTCGGGCTCTCGGGTGATGACAAACATTGTGGTGGTGGGGCCAGAGGTGTCAAAACGCCTTAACCAAGGCATACGGTCGTGCTTGACCTAGTGTCGAGAGCTGTAGGACACGTAGGAACCGGCTGTGTGGTAGCATAGTCGTGTGTGCAAATATGGCAGTTCTAGAGCGGTGGAGCCATGGTTAACGGCCATTCGGGTTCTTGGGCGGCAAAAAAAGCTGTGGTCGATACGCCAGCGGTGTCAAAACGCCTTAACCATAGTGCATGGGTGTGCATGACTTGGTGCGAGGAGCCATAGGATGTGCAGGAACCGGCCGTGCGGCAGCAAAGTCGTGTATGCAAATATGGCAGTTCTGGAGCCGTGGAGCCGAGGTTAAGTGCCATTCAGGCTCTCGAGTGATGGCAAACGCTATGGTAGAGAGGCCAGAGGTGTCAAAATGCCTTAACCATGGCGTACAGGCATGCTTGACTCGAAAGCGGGGAGCCATAAAATGCGTTGGAACCGACCGTGCGGCAAAGATGGTCGAGTGTGCAAATATGGCGTTTTGGAGCCGTGGAGGCATGGTTAAGGGCCCTTCGTGCTCTCGGGTGATGGAAAACTCTATGGTGGAGAGGTGAGAGGCATCAAAATGGCTTAACCATGGCGTACATGGCGTGCTTGACCCGGTGCCGAGAGCCATAGGATGCACGGGGATCCGACCGTGCGGCAAAGACACAGTCGTGTGTGCAATTATGGATGTTCTGGAGTCATGGAGCTGTAGTTAAGGGCCGTTCAGGCTCTCGGGCGATGACAAACACTGTGGTGGTGAGGCCAGAGGCATCAAAATGCCTTAACCATGGCGTACGGTCATGCTTGACCTAGTGTCAAGAGCCGTAGGACACGCACGAACCGGCCGTGCGGTAGCATATTCGTGTGTGCAAATATGGCAGTTCTAGAGCTGTGGAGCCATGGTTAAGGGCCATTCAGGTCCTCAGGCGGCAACAAACGCTGTGGTGGAGAGGCTAGAGGTGTCAAAATGCCTTAACCATGGCGTACGGGCATGCTTGACTCGGTGCGAGGAGCCATAGGACGCGTTGGAACCGACCATGCGGCAGCATGGTTGTGTGTGCAAATATGGCGGTTCGGAGCCGTGGAGCCAAGGTTAAGGGCCGTTCGGGCTCTCGAGTGATGGCAAACGCTATGGTAGAGAGGCCAGAGGTGTCAAAATGCCTTAACCATGGCGTACGGGCATGCTTGACTCGGTGCCGAGAGCCATAGGATGCGTTGGAACCGACCGTGCGGCAGCATGGTCGTGTGTGCAATTATGGCGCTTTGCGCAGCCGTGAGGCGTGGTTAAGGGCCCTTCGGGCTCTCGGGTGATGAAAACTCTACGGTGGAGAGGTGAGAGGCATCAAAATGGCTTAACCATGGCGTATGGGCGTGCTTGACCCGGTGCCGAGAGCCGTAGGATGCACAGGATCCGGGCCGTGCGGCAAAGACATCGTGTGTGCAATTATGGATGTTTTGGAGTCGTGGAGCTATAGTTAAGGGCCGTTCGGGCTCTCGGGTGATGACAAATATTGTGGTGGTGAGGCCGAGGCGTCAAAACGCCTTAACCATGGCATACGGTTGTGCTTGACCTAGTGTCGAGAGCTATAGGACATGCAGGAACCGGGCCGTGTGGTAGCATAGTCGTGTGTGCAAATATGGCGTTCTAGAGCCGTGGAGCCATGGTTAAGGGCCATTCGGGTTCTCGGGCGGTAATAAACGCTGTGGTGGAGAGGCCAAAGGTGTTAAAACGCCTTAACCATGGTGCATGGGCGTGCTTGACTTGGTGCGAGGAGCCGTAGGACGCATAGGAACCGGCCGTGCGGCAAAGCAAGTCGTGTGTGCAAATATGGCGTTCGGAGCCGAGGTTAAGGGTCGTTCGTGCTCTCGAGCGACGACAAACGCTATGGTAGAGAGGCCAGAGGTTTCAAAATGCCTTAACCATGGCGTACGGGCATGCTTGACTCGCCGAGAGCCATAGGATGCGTTGGAACCGACCGTGCGGCAGCATGGTCGTGTGTGCAAATATGGCGGTTTGCAGCCGTGGAGCCGTGGGTTAAGGGCCCTTCGGGCTCTCGGGTGATGAAAAACTCTACGGTGGAGAGGTGAGAGGCATCAAAATGGCTTAACCATGGCGTATGGGCGTGCTTGACCCGGTGCCGAGAGCCGTAGGATGCACGGGGATCCGCGTGTGCGGCAAAGACGGTCGTGTGTGCAATTATGGATGTTTTGGAGTCGTGGAGCTATAGTTAAGGGCCGTTCGGGCTCTCGGGTGATGACAAATATTGTGGTGGTGAGGCCGAGGCGTCAAAACGCCTTAACCATGGCATACGGTTGTGCTTGACCTAGTGTCGAGAGCTATAGGACATGCAGGAACCGGGCCGTGTGGTAGCATAGTCGTGTGTGCAAATATGGCGGTTCTAGAGCTGTGGAGCCATGGTTAAGGGCCATTCGGGTTCTCGGGCGGTAATAAACGCTGTGGTGGAGAGGCCAAAGGTGTTAAAACGCCTTAACCATGGTGCATGGGCGTGCTTGACTTGGTGCGAGGAGCCGTAGGACGCATAGGAACCGGCCGTGCGGCGGCAGAAAGTCGTGTGTGCAAATATGGCGGTTCGGAGCCGAGGTTAAGGGTCGTTCGGGCTCTCGAGCGACGACAAACGCTATGGTAGAGAGGCCGAGGTTTCAAAATGCCTTAACCATGGCGTACGGGCTTGCTTGACTCAAGAGTCTTCGGGAGCCATAGGACGCGTTGGAACCGACCATGCGGCAAAGCATGGTCGTGTGTGCAAATGTGGCAGTTTTTTGCCGTGGAGCCATGGTTAAGGGCCCTTCGGGCTCTCGGGTGATGGAAAACTCTATGGTGGAGAGGTGAGAGGCATCAAAATGGCTTAGCCATGGCGTACGGGTGTGCTTGAACCGGTGCCGAGAACCGTAGGATGCACGGGGATCCGGCCGTGCGCCAAAGCACGGTCGTGTGTGCAATTATGGATGTTCGAGTCGTGGAGCTATAGTTAAGGGCCGTTCGGGCTCTCGGGTGATGACAAACATTGTGGTGGTGGGGCCGAGGTGTCAAAACGCCTTAACCATGGCATACGGTCGTGCTTGACCTAGTGTCGAGAGCATGTAGGACACGTAGGAACCGGGCCCGTGCGGTAGCATAGTCGTGTGTGCAAATATGGCGGTTCTAGAGCGGTGGAGCCATGGTTATGGGCCATTCGGGTTCTTGGGCGGCAACAAATGCCGTGTGGTCAAGAGGCCAGCGGTGTCAAAACGCCTTAACCATAGTGCATGGGCGTGCTTGACTTGGTGCGAGGAGCCGTAGGATGCGGGGAACCGCGGTGCGGCAAAGCAAAGTCGTGTGAGCAAATATGGCGTTCGGGAGCCGTGAAGCCGAGGTTAAGTGCCGTTCGGGCTCTCGAGTGATGGCAAACGCTATGGTAGAGAGGCCGAGGTGTCAAAATGCCTTAACCATGGCGCATCGACATGCTTGACTCGGCCGAGGGGGAGCCATAAAATGCGTTGGAACCGACCGTGCGGCGGCATGGTCGAGTGTGCAAATATGGCAGTTTTGGAGCCGTGGAGGCATGGTTAAGGGCCCTTCGGGCTCTCGGGTGATGGAAAACTCTATGGTGGAGAGGTGAGAGGCATCAAAATGGCTTAACCATGGCGTATGTGCGTGCTTGACTGGTGCCGAGAGCCATAGGATGCACGGGGATCCGATCGTGCGCGACACGGTCTTGTGTGCAATTATGGATGTTCTGGAGTCATGGAGCTGTAGTTAAGGGCCGTTCAGGCTCTCGGGTGATGACAAACATTGTGGTGGTGAGGCCAGAGGCATCAAAATGTCTTAACCATGGCATACGGTCATGCTTGACCTAGTGTCAAGAGCTGTAGGACACGCACGAACCATTTTGTGCGGTAGCATATTCGTGTGTGCAAATATGGCAGTTCTAGAGCTGTGGAGCCATGGTTAAGGGCCATTCAGGTCCTCAGGCGGCAACAAACGCTGTGGTGGAGAGGCTAGAGGTGTCAAAATGCCTTAACCATGGCGTACGGGCATGCTTGACTCAGTGCCGGGAGCCATAGGATGCGTTGGAACCGACCGTGCGGCAGCATGGTCGTGTGTGCAAATATGGCAGTTCTGGAGCTGTCGAGCCAAGGTTAAGGGCCGTTCAGGCTCTCGAGCGATGGCAAACACTATGGTAGAGAGGCCAGAGGTGTCAAAATGCCTTAACCATGGCGTACGGGCATGCTTGACTCGTCGAGAGCCATAGGATGCGTTGGAACCGACCGTGCGGCAAAGCATGGTCGTGTGTGCAAATATGGCGGTTTGCGGCCGTGAGCCGTGGTTAAGGGCCTTTCGGGCTCTCGGGTGATGAAAAACTCTATGGTGGAGAGGTGAGAGGCATCAAAATGGCTTAACCATGGCGTACGGGCGTGCTTGACCCGGTGCCGAGAGCCGTAGGATGCACAGGATCCGGCTGTGGGGCAGCAAAGTCGTGTGTGCAATTATGGATGTTCTGGAGTCGTGGAGCTATAGTTAAGGGCCGTTCGGGCTCTCGGGTGATGACAAATATTGTGGTGGTGAGGCCGAGGCATCAAAATGCCTTAACCATGGCATACGGTCATGCTTGACCTAGTGTCGAGAGCTATAGGACATGCAGAACTGGCCGTGCGGTAGCATAGTCGTGTGTGTAAATATGGCAGTTCTAGAGTGTGGAGCCATGGTTAAGGGCCATTCGCGTTCTCGGGCGGTAATAAACGCCGTGGTGGAGAGGCCAAAGTTGTTAAAACGCCTTAACCATGGTGCATGGGCGTGCTTGACTTGGTGCGAGGAGCCGTAGGACGCATAGGAACCGCCGTGCGGCAAAGAAAAAGTCGTGTGTGCAAATATGGCGTTCGGAGCCGAGGTTAAGGGCCATTCGGGCTCTCAAGCGATGACAAACGCTATGGTAGAGAGGCCGAGGCGTCAAAATGCCTTAACCATGGCGTACGGGCTTGCTTGACTCGGTCCGGGAGCCATAGGACGCGTTGGAACCGACCATGCGACGGCATGGTCGTGTGTGCAAATGTGGCAGTTTTCGCCGTGGAGCCATCGTTAAGGGCCCTTCGGGCTCTCGGGTGATGGAAAACTCTATGGTGGAGAGGTGAGAGGCATCAAAATGGCTTAACCATGGCGTACGGGTGTGCTTGAACCGGTGCCGAGAGCCGTAGAATGCACGGGATCCGGCCGTGCGCCAAAGACTGTCGTGTGTGCAATTATGGATGTTCGAGTCGAGGAGCTATAGTTAAGGGCCGTTCGGGCTCTCGGGTGATGACAAACATTGTGGTGGTGGGGCCGAGGTGTCAAAATGCCTTAACCATGGCATACGGTCATGCTTGACCTAGTGTCGAGAGTCGTAGGACACGTAGGAACCGGCCGTGCGGTAGCATAGTCGTGTGTGCAAATATGGCGGTTCTAGAGCGGTAGAGCCATGGTTAAGGGCCATTCGGGTTCTTGGGCGGCAACAAATGCTGTGGTCGAGAGGCCGGCGGTGTCAAAACGCCTTAACCATAGTGCATGGGCATGCTTGACTTGGTGCGAGGAGCCGTAGGATGCGCAGGAACCGCCGTGCGGCAACAAAGTCGTGTGTGCAAATATGGCGCTTCCGGAGCCGTGGAGCCGAGGTTAAGTGCCATTCGGGCTCTCGAGTGATGGCAAACGCTATGGTAGAGAGGCCAGAGGTGTCAAAATGCCTTAAGCATGGCGTACGGGCATGCTTGACTCGGAGCCGGGAGCCATAAAATGCGTTGGAACCGACCGTGCGGCAAAGATGGTCGAGTGTGCAAATATGGCGTTTTGGAGCCGTGGAGGCATGGTTAAGGGCCCTTCGGGCTCTCGTGTGATGGAAAACTCTATGGTGGAGAGGTGAGAGGCATCAAAATGGCTTAACCATGCCGTACGTGCGTGCTTGACCCGGTGCCGAGAGCCAAAGGATGCACGGGATCCGGCCGTGCGGCGGCACGGTCGTGTGTGCAATTATGGATGTTCTGGAGTCGTGGAGCTGTAGTTAAGGGCCGTTCAGGCTCTCGGGTGATGACAAACATTGTGGTGGTAAGGCCAGAGGCATCAAAACGCCTTAACCATGGCATACGGTCATGCTTGACCTAGTGTCAAGAGCTGTAGGACACGCACGAACCGGCTGTGCGCTAGCATATTCGTGTGTGCAAATATGGCAGTTCTAGAGCTGTGGAGCCATGGTTAAGGGCCATTCAGGTTCTTAGGCAGCAACAAACGCTGTGGTGGAGAGGCTAGAGGTGTCAAAATGCCTTAACCATGGCGTATGGGCATGCTTGACTCAGTGCCAGGAGCCATAAGATGCGTTGGAACTGACCGTGCGGCAGCATGGTCGTGTGTGCAAATATGGCAGTTCTGGGGCCGTGGAGCCAAGGATAAGGGCCGTTCAGGCTCTTGAGCGATGGCAAACGCTATGGTAGATAGGCCAGAGGTGTCAAAATGCCTTAACCATGGCGTACGGGCATGCTTGACTCAAAGGCCGAGAGCCATAGGATGCGTTGGAACCGACCGTGCGCGGCAAAGATGGTCGTGTGTGCAAATATGGCAATGGTTTGCAGCCATGGAGCTATGGTTAAGGGCCCTTCGTGCTCTCGGGTGATGAAAAACTCTATGGTGGAGAGGTAAGAGGCATCAAAATGGCTTAACCATGGCGTACGGGTGTGCTTGACCCGGGTGCCGAGAGCCGTAGGATGCACGGGATCCGGCTGTACGGCGGCAGACGATCGTGTGTGCAATTATGGATGTTCGAGTCGTGGAGCTATAGTTAAGGGCCGTTCGGGCTCTCGGGTGATGACAAATATTGTGGTGGTGAGGCCAGAGGCGTCAAAACGCCTTAACCATGGCATACGGTGGTGCTTGACCTAGTGTCAAGAGCTATAGGACATGCAGTGAACCGGCGTGCGGTAGCATAGTCGTGTGTGCAAATATGGCGGTTCTAGAGCCGTGGAGCCATGGTTAAGGGCCATTCGGGTTCTCGGGCGGTAATAAACGCTGTGGTGGAGAGGCCAAAGGTGTTAAAATGCCTTAACCATGGTGCATGGGTGTGCTTGACTTGGTGCAAGGAGCCATAGGACGCATAGGAACCGGCCGTGCGGCAAAGAAAGTCCTGTGTGCAAATATGGCGTTCGGGAGCCATGGAGCCGAGGTTAAGGGCCGTTCTGTGCTCTCAAGCGACGACAAACGCTATGGTAGAGAGGCCGAGGTGTCAAAATGCCTTAACCATGGCGTACGGGCTTGCTTGACTCGGCGGGAGCCATAGGTCGCGTTGGAACCGACCATGCGGCAAAGAAGATGGTCGTGTGTGCAAATGTGGTAGTTTTACCGCCGTGGAGCCCCGGTTAAGGGCCCTTCGTGCTCTCGGGTGATGGAAAACTCTATGGTGGAGAGGTGAGAGGCATCAAAATGGCTTAACCATGGCGTACGGGTGTGCTTGAACCGGTGCCGAGAGCCGTAGGATGCACGGGATCCGGCCGTGCGCCAAAGACAGTCATGTGTGCAATTATGGATGTTCTAGAGTCGTAGAGCTATAGTTAAGGGCCGTTCGGGCTCTCGGTGATGACAAACATTGTGGTGGTGGGGCCGAGGTGTCAAAATGCCTTAACCATGGCATACGGTCATGCTTGACCTAGTGTCGAGAGCTGTAGGACACGTAGGAACCGGGCCGTGCGGTAGCATAGTCGTGTGTGCAAATATGGCAGTCCTAGAGCGGTGGAGCCATGGTTAAGGGCCATTCGGGTTCTTGGGCGGCAACAAATGCCGTGGGTCGAGAGGCCGAGCGGTGTCAAAATGCCTTAACCATAGTGCATGGGCGTGCTTGACTTGGTGCGAGGAGCCGTAGGATGCGCAGGAACCGCCGTGCGCGGCAAAGAAAGTCGTGTGTGCAAATATGGCGGTTCGGAGCCGTGGAGCCGAGGTTAAGTGCCGTTCAGGCTCTCGAGTGACAGCAAACGCTATGGTAGAGAGGCCAGAGGTGTCAAAATGCCTTAACCATGGCGTACGGGCATGCTTGACTCAGTGCCGGGAGCCATAAAATGCGTTGGAACCGACCGTGCGCGGCAAAGATGGTCGAGTGTGCAAATATGGCAGTTTTGGAGCCGTGGAGGCATGGTTAAGGGCCCTTCGGGCTCTCGTGTGATGGAAAACTCTATGGTGGAGAGGTGAGAGGCATCAAAATGGCTTAACCATGGCGTATGTGTGTGCTTGACCCGGTGCCGAGAGCCATAGGATGCATGGGATCCGACCGTGCGGCGGCACTGATCGTGTGTGCAATTATGGATGTTCTGGAGTCGTGGAGCAGTAGTTAGGGCCGTTCAGGCTCTCGGGTGATGACAAACATTGTGGTGGTGAGGCCAGAGGCATCAAAACGCCTTAACCATGGCATACGGTCATGCTTGACCTAGTGTCAAGAGCCGTAGGACACGCACGAACCGGGCCGTGCGGTAGCATATTCGTGTGTGCAAATATGGCGGTTCTAGAGCCGTGGAGCCATGGTTAAGGGCCATTCGAGGTTCTCGAGGCGGCAACAAACGCTGTGGTGGAGAGGCTAGAGGTGTCAAAATGCCTTAACCATGGCGTACGGGCATGCTTGACTCGGTGCCGGGAGCCATAGGATGCGTTGAACCGACCGTGCGGCAAAGCATGGTCGTGTGTGCAAATATGACAAGCGTTCGGAGCAAAGTGGAGCCAAGGTTAAGGGCCCTTCGGGCTCTTGAGCGATGGCAAATGCTATGGTAGAGAGGCCGAGGTGTCAAATGCCTTAACCATGGCGTACGGGCACGCTTGACTCGGTGCCGAGAGCCATAGGATGCGTTGAACCGAACGTGCGGCAGCATGGTCGTGTGTGCAAATATGCGCAGTTTGCAGCCGTGGAGCCGTGGTTAAGGGCCCTTTAGGCTCGGGTGATGAAAAACACTATGGTGGATAGGTGAGAGGCATCAAAATGGCTTAACCATGGCGTACGGGCGTGCTTGACCCGGTGCCGAGAGCCGTAGGATGCACGGGATCCGGCTGTGCGCGGCAGGTCGTGTGTGCAATTATGGATGTTCGGAGTCGTGGAGCTATAGTTAAGGGCCGTTCGGGCTCTCAGTGATGACAAATATTGTGGTGGGAGGCCGAGGCGTCAAAAACGCCTTAACCATGGCATACGGTCGTGCTTGACCTAGTGTCGAGAGCTATAGGACATGCGGAACCGGCCGTGCGGTAGCATAGTCGTGTGTGCAAATATGGCGGTTCTAGAGCGTGGAGCCATGGTTAAGGGCCATTCGGGTTCTCGAGTGGTAATAAACGCCGTGGTGGAGAGGCCAAAGGTGTTAGAACGCCTTAACCATGGTGCATGGGCGTGCTTGACTTGGTGCGAGGAGCCGTAGGACGCATAGGAACCGGGCCGTGCGGCAAAGAAAAGTCTTGTGTGCAAATATGGCGTTCGGGAGCCGTGGAGCCGAGGTTAAGGGCCGTTCAGGCTCTCGAGCGACGACAAACGCTATGGTAGAGAGGCCAGAGGTGTCAAAATGCCTTAACCATGGCGTACGGGCTTGCTTGACTCAGGGCCGGGAGCCATAGGACGCGTTGGAACCGACCATGCGGCAGCATGGTCGTGTGTGCAAATGTGGCAGTTTTACTGCCGTGGAGCCATGGTTAAGGGCCCTTCAGGCTCTCGGGTGATGGAAAACTCTATGGTGGAGAGGTGAGAGGCATCAAAATTGCTTAACCATTTGCGTATGGGTGTGCTTCAACCGGTGCCGAGAGCCGTAGGATGCACAGGATCCGGCCATGCGCCAGCACAGTCGTGTGTGCAATTATGGATGTTCTGGAGTCGTGGAGCTATAGTTAAGGGCCGTTCAGGCTCTCAGGTGATGATAAACATTGCGATGGTGGGGCCAGAGGTGTCAAAATGCCTTAACCATGGCATACGGTCGTGCTTGACCTAGTGTCAAGAGCTGTAGGACACGTAGGAACCGGGCCGTGGCGGTAGCATAGTCGTGTGTGCAAATATGGCGGTTCTAGAGCGGTGGAGCCATGGTTAAGGGCCATTCGGGTTCTTGGGCAGCAACAAATGCCGTGGTCGAGAGGCCGCGGTGTCAAAATGCCTTGACCATAGTGCATGGGCGAGCTTGACTTGGTGCGAGGAGCCGTAGGATGCGCAGAACGGCCGTGCGCCGGCAAAGTCGTGTGTGCAAATATGGCGCCTGAGCCGTGGAGCCGAGGTTAAGTGCCGTTCGTGCTCTCGAGTGATGGCAAACGCTATGGTAGAGAGGCCAGAGGTGTCAAAATGCCTTAACCATGGGGTACAGGCATGCTTGACTCAGAGCCGGAGCCATAAAATGCGTTGGAACCGACCGTGTGGCAGCATGGTCGAGTGTGCAAATATGGCAGTTTTTCAGCCGTGGAGGCATGGTTTAGGGCCCTTCAGGCTCTCAGGTGATGGAAAACTCTATGGTGGAGAGGTGAGAGGCATCAAAATGGCTTAACCATGGCGTACAGGTGTGCTTGACCCGGTGCCGAGAGCCATAGGATGCACGGGATCCGACCGTGCGGCAAAGCACGGTCATGTGTGCAATTATGGATGTTCTGGAGTTGTGGAGGCGTAGTTAAGGGCCATTCGGGCTCTCGGGTGATGACAAACATTGTGGTGGTGAGGCCAGAGGCATCAAAACACCTTAACCATGGCATACGGTCATGCTTGACCTAGTGTCAAGAGCTGTAGGACACGCACGAACCGGTTGTGCGGTAGCATATTCGTGTGTGCAAATATGGCAGTTCTAGAGCTATGGAGCCATGGTTAAGGGCCATTCAGGTTCTCAGGCAGCAACAAACACTGTGGTGGAGAGGCTAGAGGTGTCAAAATTCCTTAACCATGGCGTACGGACATGCTTGACTCAGTGCCAGGAGCCATAGGATGCGTTAGGAACCCGGCCGTGCGGCGGCATGGTCGTGTGTGCAAATATGGCGGTTCGGAGCCGTGGAGCCAAGGTTAAGGGCCGTTCGGGCTCTCGAGCGATGGCAAATGCTATGGTAGAGAGGCCGGAGGTGTCAAAATGCCTTAACCATGGCGTACGGGTATGCTTGACTCGGTCCGAGAGCCATAGGATGCGTTGGAACCGACCGTGCGGCAAAGATGGTCGTGTGTGCAAATATGGCGGTTTGCGGCCGTGAGGCGTGGTTAAGGGCCCTTCAGGCTCTTGGGTGATGAAAAACTCTATGGTGGAGAGGTGAGAGGCATCAAAATGGCTTAACCATGGCGTACGGGCGTGCTTCACCCGGTGCCGAGAGCCGTAGGATGCACGGGGATCCGAGGCGTGCGGCGGCACGTCGTGTGTGCAATTATGGATGTTCTGGAGTCGTGGAGCTATAGTTAAGGGCCGTTCGGGCTCTCGGGTGATGACAAATATTGTGGTGGTGAGGCCAGAGGCGTCAAAACGCCTTAACCATGGCATACGATCATGCTTGACCTAGTGTCGAGAGCTATAGGACATGCAGGAACGGCAGGTGTGGTAGCATAGTCGTGTGTGCAAATATGGCAGTTCTAGAGCTGTGGAGCCATGGTTAAGGGCCATTCGGGTTCTCGGGCAGTAATAAACGCTGTGGTGGAGGGGCCAAAGGTGTTAAAATTCCTTAACCATGGTGCATGGGCGTGCTTGACTTGGTGCGAGGAGCCGTAGGGACGCATAGGAACCGCCGTGCGGGCAGAAAAGTCGTGTGTGCAAATATGGCAGTTCTGGAGCCGTGTGGAGCCGTGGTTAAGGGCCGTTCGGGCTCTCGAACGACGACAAACACTATGGTAGAGAGGCCGAGGTGTCAAAATGCCTTAACCATGGCGTACGGGCTTGCTTGACTCGGCTTGCCGGGGGAGCCATAGGACGCGTTGGAACCGACCATGCGGCGGCATGGTCGTGTGTGCAAATGTGGCAGTTTTTACTCGGTGGAGCCATGGTTAAGGGCCCTTTAGGCTCTTGGGTGATGGAAAACTCTATGGTGGAGTGGTGAGAGGCATCAAAATGGCTTAACCATGGCGTACGGGTGTGCTTGGCGGTGCGAGAGCCGTAGGATGCACGGGATCCGGCCGTGCGCGCAACGTGATCGTGTGTGCAATTATGGATGTTCTGGAGTCGTGGAGCTATAGTTAAGGGCCGTTCGGGCTCTCGGGTGATGACAAACATTGTGGTGGTGGGTCCAGAGGTGTCAAAACACCTTAACCATGGCATACGGTCGTGCTTGACCTAGTGACGAGAGCTGTAGGACACGTAGGAACTGGCTGTGCGGTAGCATAGTCGTGTGTGCAAATATGGCAGTTCTAGAGCGGTGGAGCCAAGGTTAAGGGCCATTCGAGTTCTTGGGCGGCAACAAATGCTGTGGTCGAGAGGCCAGTGGTGTCAAAACGACTTAACCATAGTGCATGGGCGTGCTTGACTTGGTGCGAGGAGCCGTAGGATGCGCAGGAACCGGCCGTGCGGCGGCAAAGAAAAGTCGTGTGTGCAAATATGGCGGTTCGGAGCCGTGGAGCCGAGGTTAAGTGCCGTTCGGGCTCTCGAGTGATGGCAAACGCTATGATAGAGAGGCCGAGAGGTGTCAAAATGCCTTAACCATGGCGTACGGGCATGCTTGACTCGGAGCCGGGAGCCATAAAATGCGTTGGAACCGGCGTAACGCGGCATGGTCGAGTGTGCAAATGTGGCAGTTTTGGAGCCATGAAGGCATGGTTAAGGGCCCTTCGGGCTCTCGAGGTGATGGAAAACTCTATGGTGGAGAGGTGAGAGGCATCAAAATGGCTTAACCATGGCGTACGGGCGTGCTTCACCCGGTGCCGAGAGCCATAGGATGCACGGGGATCCGACCGTGCGGCAAAGCACGATCGTGTGTGCAATTATGGATGTTCGGAGTCGTGGAGCTGTAGTTAAGGGCCGTTCGGGCTCTCGGGTGATGACAAACATTGTGGTGGTGAGGCCGGAGGCATCAAAATGCCTTAACCATGGCATCTTGTCATGCTTGACCTAGTGTCAAGAGCAGTAGGACACGCACGAACCGGGCAGTGCGGTAGCATATTCGTGTGTGCAAATATGGCAGTTCTAGAGCTGTGGAGCCATGGTTAAGGGCCATTCAGGTTCTCAGGCGGCAACAAACGCTGTGGTGGAGAGGCTAGAGGTGTCAAAATTCCTTAACCATGGCGTACGGGCATGCTTGACTCAGTGCCAGGAGCCATAGGATGCGTTGGAACTCACCGTGCGGCAGCATGGTCGTGTGTGCAAATATGGCAGTTTTGGAGCCGTGGAGCCAAGGTTAAGGGCCATTCAGGCTCTCGAGCGATGGCAAATGCTATGGTAGAGAGGCCAGAGGTGTCAAAATGCCTTAACCATGGCGTACGGGCATGCTTGACTCGATCCGAGAGCCATAGGATGCGTTGGAACCGACCGTGCGGCAGCATGGTCGTGTGTGCAAATATGGCGGTTTGCGGCCGTGGAGCGTGGTTAAGGGCCCTTCGGGCTCTCGGGTGATGAAAAACTCTATGGTGGAGAGGTGAGAGGCATCAAAATGGCTTAACCATGGCGTACGGGTGTGCTTGACCCGGTGCCGGAGAGCCGTAGGATGCACGGGATCCGGCTGTGCGGCAGCACGATCGTGTGTGCAATTATGGATGTTACGGAGTCGTGGAGCTATAGTTAAGGGCCGTTCGGGCTCTCGGGTGATGACAAATATTGTGGTGGTGAGGCCGGAGGTGTCAAAACACCTTAACCATGGCATACGGTCATGCTTGACCTAGTGTCGAGAGCTATAGGACATGCGGGAACCGGGCAGTGCGGTAGCATAGTCGTGTGTGCAAATATGGCGGTTCTAGAGCGTGGAGCCATGGTTAAGGGCCATTCGGGTTCTCGGGCGGTAATAAACGCTGTGGTGGAGAGGCCAAAGGTGTTAAAATGCCTTAACCATGGTGCATGGGTGTGCTTGACTTGGTGCGGAGCCGAGGACGCATAGGAACCGGCCGTCTTGCGGCAAAGAAAAGTGTGTGCAAATATGGCGGTTCGGGAGCCGTGAGGCGAGGTTAAGGGGCGTTTAGGCTCTCGAGCCGGCGATGACAAACACTATGGTAGAGAGGCCGAGAGGTGTCAAAATGCCTTAACCATGGCGTACGGGCTTGCTTGACTCGGTCTTGGGAGCCATAGGACGCGTTGGAACCGACCATGCGGCGGCATGGTCGTGTGTGCAAATATGGCGGTTTTGGAGCGGTGGAGGCATGGTTAAGGGCCCTTCGAGGGCTCTCAAGTGATGGAAAACTCTATGGTGGAGAGGTGAGAGGCATCAAAATGGCTTAACCATGGCGTACAGGCGTGCTTGACCCGGTGCCGAGAGCCATAGGATGCACAGGATCCGACCGTGCGGCAGCACAGTCGTGTATGCCATTATGGATGTTCTGGAGTCGTGGAGCTATAGTTAATGGCCGTTCGGGCTCTCGGGTGATGACAAACATTGTGGTGGTGGGGCCAGAGGCATCAAAACGCCTTAACCATGGCATACGGTCGTGCTTGACCTAGTGTCGAGAGCTGTAGGACACGTAGGAACCGGCTGTGCGGTAGCATAGTCGTGTGTGCAAATATGGCAGTTCTAGAGCGGTGGAGCCATGGTTAAGGGCCATTCGGGTTCTTGGGCGGCAACAAATGCTGTGGTCGAGAGGCCAGCGGTGTCAAAACACCTTAACCATAGTGCATGGGCGTGCTTGACTTGGTGCGAGGAGCCGTAGGATGCGCAGGGGAACCGGCCGTGCGGCCGGCATGTCGTGTGTGCAAATATGGCGGTTACGGGAGCCATGGAGCCGAGGTTAAGTGCCGTTCGGGCTCTCGAGTGATGGCAAACGCTATGGTAGAGAGGCCAGAGGTGTCAAAATGCCTTAACCATGGCGTACGGGCATGCTTGACTTCGAGCCGGGAGCCATAAAATGCGTTGGAACCGACCGTGCGGCGGATGGTCGTGTGTGCAAATATGGCAGTTTGCGGCCGTGGGCTGTGGTTAAGGGCCCTTCAGGCTCTCGGGTGATGAAAAACTCTATGGTGGAGAGGTGAGAGGCATCAAAATGGCTTAACCATGGCGTACGGTGTGCTTGACCCGGTGCCGAGCCGTAGGATGCACGGGGATCAGGCTGTGCGGCAGCAAAGTCGTGTGTGCAATTATGGATGTTCTGGAGTCGTGGAGCTATAGTTAAGGGCCGTTCGGGCTCTCGGGTGATGACAAATATTGTGGTGGTGAGGCCAGAGGTGTTAAAACGCCTTAACCATGGCATACGGTCGTGCTTGACCTAGTGTCGAGCTATAGGACATGCGGAGGCGGTTTGTGCGGTAGCATAGTCGTGTGTGCAAATATGGCGGTTCTAGAGTTGTGGAGCCATGGTTAAGGGCCATTCGGGTTCTCGGGCGGTAATAAACGCTGTGGTGGAGAGGCCAAAGGTGTTAAAATGCCTTAACCATGGTGCATGGGTGTGCTTGACTTGGTGCGAGGAGCCGTAGGACGCATAGGAACCGGCCGTGCTGCAGCAAAGTCGTGTGTGCAAATATCGCAGTTCTGGAGCCGTGGAGCCGAGGTTAAGGGGCGTTTAGGCTCTCGAGCGATGACAAACACTATGGTAGAGAGGCCAGAGGTGTCAAAATGCCTTAACCATGGCGTACGGGCTTGCTTGACTCAGTGCCGGGAGCCATAGGACGCGTTGGAACCGACCATGCGGCAGCATGGTCGTGTGTGCAAATATGGCAGTTTTGGAGCCGTGGAGGCATGGTTAAGGGCCCTTCAGGCTCTCAAGTGATGGAAAACTCTATGGTGGAGAGGTGAGAGGCATCAAAATGGCTTAACCATGGCGTACAGGCGTGCTTGACCCGGTGCCGAGAGCCATAGGATGCACAGGATCCGACCGTGCGCAGCACAGTCGTGTGTGCAATTATGGATGTTCTGGAGTCGTGGAGCTATAGTTAATGGCCGTTCGGGCTCTCGGGTGATGACAAACATTGTGGTGGTGGGGCCGGAGGTGCATCAAAATGCCTTAACCATGGCATACGGTCGTGCTTGACCTAGTGTCGAGAGTTTGTAGGACACGTAGGAACCGGCGTGCGGTAGCATAGTCGTGTGTGCAAATATGGCAGTTCTAGAGCGGTGGAGCCATGGTTAAGGGCCATTCGGGTTCTTGGGCGGCAACAAATGCTGTGGTCGAGAGGCCAGTGGTGTCAAAACACCTTAACCATAGTGCATGGGCGTGCTTGACTTGGTGCGAGGAGCCGTAGGATGCGCAGGAACCGGCCGTGCGGCAGCAAAGTCGTGTGTGCAAATATGGCAGTTCTGGAGCCATGGAGCCGAGGTTAAGTGCCGTTCAGGCTCTCGAGTGATGGCAAACGCTATGGTAGAGAGGCCAGAGGTGTCAAAATGCCTTAACCATGGCGTACGGGCATGCTTGACTCGGGGCGGGAGCCATAAAATGCGTTGGAACCGGCCGTGCGCGGCATGGTCGAAAGTGTGCAAATATGGCGGTTTTGGAGTCGTGGAGGCATGGTTAAGGGCCCTTCGGGCTCTCGGGTGATGGAAAACTCTATGGTGGAGAGGTGAGAGGCATCAAAATTGCTTAACCATGGCGTACGGGCGTGCTTGACCCGGCCGAGAGCCATAGGATGCACGGGGATCCGGCAGGTGCGGCGGCACGGTCGTGTGTGCAATTATGGATGCAGGTCGTGGAGGCTGTAGTTAAGGGCCGTTCGAGGCTCTCGGGTGATGACAAACATTGTGGTGGTGAGGCCGGAGGCATCAAAACGCCTTAACCATGGCATACGATCATGCTTGACCTAGTGTCAAGAGTCAGGACACGCATGAACCATTTGTGCGGTAGCATATTCGTGTGTGCAAATATGGCGGTTCTAGAGTTTGTGGAGCCATGGTTAAGGGCCATTTAGGATCTCAGGCGGTAACAAACGCTGTGGTGGAGAGGCTAGAGGTGTCAAAATGCCTTAACCATGGCGTACGGCCATGCTTGACTCGGTGCCGGGAGCCATAAGATGCGTTGGAAGGCGGCCGTGCGGCGGCATGGTCGTGTGTGCAAATATGGTAGTTCTGGAGCCGTGGAGCCAAGGTTAAGGGCCGTTCGGGCTCTCGGCGATGGCAAACGCTATGGTAGAGAGGCCGGAGGTGTCAAAATGCCTTAACCATGGCGTACGGGCATGCTTGACTCGGTGTCGAGAGCCATAGGATGCGTTGGAACCGGCCGTGCGGCGGCATGGTCGTGTGTGCAAATATGGCGGTTTTTGCGGCCGTGGAGGCGTGGTTAAGGGCCCTTCAGGCTCTCGGAGTGATGAAAAACTCTATGGTGGAGAGGTGAGAGGCATCAAAATGGCTTAACCATGGCGTACGGGCGTGCTTGACCCGGTGCCAAGAGCCGTAGGATGCACGGGATCTTTGTGTGCGGCAGCACAGTCGTGTGTGCAATTATGGATGTTACGGAGTTGTGGAGCTATAGTTAAGGGGCATTCGGGCTCTCGGGTGATGACAAATATTGTGGTGGTGAGGCCGGAGGCATCAAAACACCTTAACCATGGCATACGGTTGGGCTTGACCAAGTGTCCGAGCTATAGGACATAGCGGCCATCTTGCGGTAGCATAGTCGTGTGTGCAAATATGGCAATTCTAGAGCTGTGGAGCCATGGTTAGGGCCATTCGGGTTCTCGGGCGGTAATAAATTTGTGGTGGAGAGGCCAAAGGTGTTCGCCTTAACCATA
>JAENPR010002930.1:0-34586 GCA_018135685.1 Themeda triandra
TATCTCTAGGGGTAGAGATAGCACAAAATGTGGAGAATGCGTACTCCTAGGATAGGAGCGGCATAAGTGCGTATCTCCCGGGATAGAGATAGCACAATGTGTGGTGGATGTGGATCTATATGTGGGTAGTACTTGAGACGGAAGTAGCACACAATGAATGTAACATTTATACAATGGGTGCATGCTTCGAGACGAAGTGGCATAGATCAATGCATGGAGAGCACATAGTATTGACTTTAAGCGCATGACTAATTCCTTATGGGTCCACGGCATAACCACACTCAATGCCTATAAAGACTACACTCAAACCTACAATATGATCTATAACAGATGGGTTTTCCTAATCTAAGTAAGCATGAATATATGGGCTGTGGTAGGAATTTGAACTCTCATCATAAAGGAACTCATCATGCAGGAATTTAATGTTTTCAAAGATAAATTCTCAGGAACTCTAGTATCTCTAGGAACAAGATGAATGACTCAAAACCTTCCCATATCATACCCGTCAACCACTTAGACTTAGATCAAGTATTAGCTACCCACAAGTTTCGGGTTGAGCAAATCTCAAGTCTAAGCAGGTTGTGTCCAAAACTCGGGAGAGTGCAAGGTTGAAAACTAGGTACTTGAAAGGAATTACGGCGGAGCAACTCTTCATCATCTCCATGTAGAGTTTATTCTAAGGGATAACTTTTTAAGACGGTATTACAAGAGCTCTCCAAAAGTAGAAAGAAAAATAAGGAAATCTTTACGGGTTTCTATGGTTATGCATCTTTTTTAGTTGTTTTAACGAGAGCACACTTTAATAAGGCATATATAGATAAGTTGGAAACACTTAGCTTGGTACACGGGGGATGCTCTCCCCAGAAATTTGGATGTTGACATGAGTCTGGCGATGTTGGCGACGGGCAATGAAGACGTTCTAGTTTCTCCGGGGAGTGTCGTGGATAGTTCTTTGTTGGAGGCCGGTGTTCAATTGTCACGAGCGGCACTCCGACGGGGGCTGGATGTCCTTACGCACATTTAGCTCTTCTTGATCCTTGATGTTACGTGAAGCTCAAATAGACAACAAAGCTTGTGGAGCTGATTAAGCGTTAGTGATAAAACCTCTAGGCCTTGGTTGTCTAGAACTTCCCTAACTTTAAAACTCATTCCTAACGGGATCACGGGAAATATTTTTATCTTTTTATTATTTAAGGAATGCAGGAGACGGGGAAAGTAAATATGCTTGTTGTTCTAGGCCAAACCTTACAACCCCCCCATAGGTGGTGAACCTGAATACACTTTCGGCCCGCGAGGCTGAATCTAACTACGAAATGACACCGGAACACAAAGTGGACGAGAACATAAGCTCCTTGCATTCCATTATATTCCGATCTCTTTTCACGGTCCCATCGGGCCGTGTTATAGGAGCCGTAGGCATTTACATGACTATAATGCCCCAGAGCACCGCTTCTCGATTTCTCGCGTGGGTAGGTAGCGGGGCGTAACGGTCTTCTTGGTGCTTTTCCCGGTTGCGGTCCGAATGGCCGACAACTCGAAGGCCCACCGGCGGTGAGCAATCTTCACAAGAGCAGCGGCGTCGTGTCCCTGCATAGGTAAAACACATCATCGGCCACACAGTGCCGGTCGGCTAAGGCAAAGCCTCTTGCCCAGGTGCTTCGTCGTGAAGTGCCGGGTGGCTAACCCATCAATCAACTTTGTCGGGCAATGCCAATCAACCGAATCGCCCTTGGGACTCTTCGGTTGCGAGACGAAACATCCGTTCATCGCCCATCGGCCGGTTTAACGGGCATTGACCAGGCCACCGATTCGGTTGGATCAACCGAATTGACAACTCGTCGTTTCGGCGGACGGGGTGCCCAGTCCCGGTTGTCACCCAACAATCTTTGAGAAATTATTTTTTGTACCACAGTGAATGATTATCCACATGGGGCTTAAAGTTTTTTTTTTACGGATGCAAATGCACAACATCTTTATTTTCTTTTCTAATGCAAAGATAAAAAAGAGTAAAAATGCAACTAAGATGCAAGTAGGAAAATAAATATGCTAAAGGTAAAAATGCAATCTTTGAAAGGAAATAGGCGATAAATACCAAGTTACCTCTTGGCGCGGTGTTCGGTGGTTTAAGTCCTCCGACCGGGACTTGTCATGTTCGCTCATTTTTCAAAGGCGCATTGGTTTGACGCCTGCGATGACGTTGCCTCTTGTGTAGGGCTTGATTCGATTTTGCTTTTACCTTCCACACCTTCTTTGTTGGAGAGGATGACCTTGAGAGGAAGCTTCTTGGACCGCTTGTTTCTCTTGTTGGTAGTGCCTCTTCTTCTTCTACAACGTTCTTCTCTTCGGGTACCGGTCTTCATATCTTGTCACTTCTCCCTCATAGTCGGCCCATCCATACGTAGTGATGTTCTTCTTATTGCGACGGCCAGTGCAGCTGCTTCTCCTTGTTGTTCTTCTTGGGCTCCTCGGTGATTATATAATTATTGTTGAAGTAGCGGCGTACCTTCTCAGTGGGAAAGTGGAAATGGATCTCTCATGTCCCAATATAGATGATAGCTTTGGTGGTGTTCAAGAATGGTCTTCCTAGGATGATCGGGGGATCGTAGTCATCTCCCATATCGGCAGTAGGAGATGCTGTGGGATAATGGTCATCTATCACGGATGAGGACATCCTTCACTTCTCCTTCGACGAAGTGGAACGTCACGATCTGCCATCTGCGGTTTGTGCATAGGTAGGCTCAAGGGCATAAAACACCCATATAGATGCAGGTTACCTTGGCCATAATGTTGGCCTTCGATCCGGTGTCACACGAGACGGTTTTTATTGAAGAGCTTGTTGATGGAGCATTGAATGGTTGGGACACTGGTTACATGTGATGAGACGTGGGGACTGTGAGTAAGTGGTCATGCTCCTTGTGGACTGCGGTGGCCATCCTTACTTGTCTCGTCTTATTGGTCTTCTTATTCTTGTTCTTGCTCTTCTTCGTGGATTCTTCTTCTTCTCAGCATTGTTGATGAGGGTGTGCTGGGAGCTGGGCACTCTGTTCATGAGAAGAAGGTTTCTCTCTTGCCCTTGATGTTGAAGATGATCTTGGCCGGTGTTGGCATACATGATGGCTCAAGCGGTGTTCAGAATGGTCGTCCCCGAATGATAGGGGAGCCTTTCATCACTGCCTGTATTATCCACTACCACGAAGTCTGCAGGAACATACGAGTTGCCTACTCGTACACATATGTCTTCAAGTACTCCCAAAGGGACAGTGGCCCGATCGCAAATTTGTAAGTACATGGTTGTGTATGCTAAGGGGCATGCGAATAGCTTCTCATATATCACTCTTGGCATGATGTTGATGCTTGCAGAAGTCACAGATTGCCTCATTAAAGTTAGTACTTCCAATGGAGATCGGAATGACTGGTCTCCTGGATCCTTCTTGATTGGCGAGTTGAAGTCTATCCATGACCCTTCGATGGATCACTCCCCATTTATCTTCTACATTGAATATATCAACAAGATTTGCGGTTTCGAGCTCTTCGGGTTGTCTGCCCGGTTACCTTGACCGGTGGAGGGAGCAAGGTTGTGGTGTTGTACTGCGACTCAAGTATCTTGTTGAAGCTGAGTGACTCTTGATGGCATTGGAAAAACCATCCAGTACATTACTGAGTGTCTCTAGGATCTTGTCATTTGATGTCAGCTTCTTGGGCAGATTGTCCATCATCTTGCCTTGGTTCGGCACTAACTCTCTCAAAGTAATTTGGTTGTAATTATTGTAGGAGGAGTTGTTGCCTTGATAGTTGCTGAATAATTGCACAGTAGTTAGGCCTGCTGGCGGTCAACCTTGATTATGGGACGGTAGTAATTATTGTTGTTGTTGTTGAGGTAGTTCACGTCTCGCCCCATTTCTGACAGGCGGTTAGCACTGTGTGCCCGGTTCTCCACACTCTTCACATGTCATGCGAGCATCATGTATATGCATGACTTCTTTCTTCTCAATGGCTCTCTCATCGAGCCTCTTCATTAGCAAATCCATTTTGGCGAGCCGACATGTCTACCTCCTTCGGTTGGTGCATTCCTCCACCTCTCTTGCGGGTCACGAGTTCTTTCTTCACTCCAACCTTGGTTGGATACCATCTTCTCCACAGGTAGTGGCCGAGGGAATAGTGAGTGATAAGAATGCTCCTCCGGCGGCGGCATCCATCGTCTCACGTGTCTTTACATTCATGAGCCCATGGTAGAATGTACGCATCGCGGCCAATTCTCCATGCCATGATGAGGGCACTCGGGATGTAATCTTGAAAGCGCTCCCAAGCATATACGGGGACTTGGTGTCTCATCATGGTGTTGCTGAAAGCTTGATATCTTCCCACGAAGAGCATTTGTCTTGCCCATTGGGAAGAACTTCGCCAAGAAATTAGTGGAACATAATGCCACGTAGTATTCTTCTCCTTATTGGCGTAGAACCAACGCCGCTACTCCCCAAGAGTGAGAATGGGAAGAGGCAAAGTAGTATAGCATCTCAGGGACATCCTTGATAGTGAATGTGCTACAAATCTCCGGGAAGTGTTGGAGATGAGCACTAGCATCTTCATGGGCCTTCCCCACGGGGCGGCTTTACTTGCACCATGTTGATCGGCGCGGCTTCAGCTTAGCTCCTTCGATGTCCGCTTTGGTCAGTCACAGAATGTTGTCGCAGTAGTTGGGCTGAGAACTCGCGGAGTGACTTGTTTGCCATGGCTTCAAACGCTGGTGTCAAGTCTCGAACGAAAGGTTGACTTTCTTAGCCGACCAAACTTCTAAGTTGAGTTGATGATGATGATTAATTGGTCTTCTTCAACTTGCTTCTGGCCTTCTGAATAAAACACGGATTGTCATATAATTGTCGGGGAAGAGTTGTCTTGATTACCATAAAATACACAAGTAGACAAAACAAGGGTAATCATTTGTAGAGATGGGTTAGTATGAAAAAGTCTATTCAATCACATTATCTTGTGCAATGCTGCTCATTATCCATTGGCTTTCAACCTTCCCCGGCAAACGAGCGCCAAAAATGCTTGTTGACATTTCTAACGCCACTCTGTGTTAGGTTGTCATCCCCAACATGGCGCCAAAAATGTTGAAGTACTAAATAATGCAACTGCTACTAGAAATAAATATGGGATCCGCAAGCGCCTGCAGATAATACCGATGTAACATTTTAACCGAGGAGTAATCCAGGTATCGTTATTTATAATTTTACCTTTGGGAAGGGAATGCTGTGGATAATGAGTGATGGCTAATACACATGCGATAATGGAGAGCTTAACCTTGTACATATCGATCATCTCATACGGGTAAAGTGTCACATAAAATATAGAAATGAATGATAAATGACATAAGATAAATGAGAGCATTTAGCCACATAAAATAATAGTAATAAGCCATCTCAACTTAGCACTCTAAGCTTATAACACTAGCATGGACTAGGACGATCTAGGGTATAATCTATGTTATTCTAACTATAAAGTCAAAGCATACAATGATTAGTGCAAGAACATCTAGCAATCATGGCGGGAAAAGGTTATCTATGCATAGTGATATTACCGAGAGAAGACAAGAGACATAGCAATGACTTCAATGTAATAGGTTGTTCTACTAAGACCTACCAACGGGGGATGGAATACAAAGGACTCAACAGGCTGTCACTTCCACGCGATCTACCACACGACGACCGGCCAATAGGGTGTAATCGCGAGATAAATACGGTCTAGGCACCACGCTACACAATATTTACCACTTACCCATCGATCTAATGAGTAAAGCGCTATACGATCCTATGCATAAACATAATTCTAGTCCAACTATGCTAAACATATAATCAAAGTAAACTAAGAACAATATAATTGAGAACATAATCAAATAGAGCAAAGTCAAGTCGATATAATAGAATAGAATAAAGTACTACTCATAGTATCACGAACAATGATGAATATTACAAGAATGTAGGGGAATTACCAAGAACTCCAGCAGATCCGGACTCCAAGCTAGGCTTGATTCCCTCTAGATCTATTCCTATGTATCTATGCTACTAAACTATGGAGCTCTAGTGAGATGGTGGCTCTGGCTTCTCACAGAATCCTCTCGGATGAATGAAGAGAGAATGACTTCTTTAATGAACTCTCTAGGGTTTTACCCAGGGGCCAGGGGCTCTGAATATATAGCCCCCTAGGATGAACCACAGCCCTCGGATCAAACCGACCTAAATGGATGATAATTATTCATCCTCAAAGGCGGTGGAGCGCAGGATCCACGAGACTCAACTTTGATTGGTTGAGGTGGGAGTCGGCCGACTCCCCCCTACTGGGTCGCCGTGGCCAACTGCCCGGAGTAGACTGACTTCGGGGTTTGCCTTAAGTCTTCTAGATTATACAATTTTACCCGTTCGGTCTTTATCTCTATGTAATCATGACATGTGGGCCTCCTTTGGTTCTCTTTCGATAACCCCCTATGAGAAATAGACAATCACCAAAACTCATGGAATTGTCATCTGTAACCCCTATATCTAACGAGGTGAACTCATATTAGTCCTTTCTCTTCTTTACGTTGGTATAAAATTGATACTTAACGATCGTCAGCAGCCCAGGCGTATTCTGCGCCCGCCGGCCCAGTTAGCCGTGACTTGGCGAGAAGAAATGGTAGCTATTGACGAATATTTTATGTGGCGCGATGAAGTTCGAGCCTATTCGGGACATTAATGGCTATCGGGTCCCCGCTTCCTTCTCGAGCGCTGGATCACTTTGACTCGAACCCAGTCACGTACTTAGGTACCCGGAGAAGAAGGCTGTCCGGTTGTGCGGGCCGTATGGAGAAAGGGAGCACAAAAGAAGAAAATGCTTGACTTGGAAATTCTCTAGGAAAAACCGTGCTTTCTACGGGCTGCATGGGTATCCCCTATTCGGAAAGGCCACCCCGGCCGAAGGCGCCCAAGGCCCAAAGCGGCGATGATGTCAACGAGCCGGAGGGTGGCTTACCGGCGAGACCAAATCTGGAGCGCCAGCCGGCCCCGCTCGGCACCCTGGTCCTTAGCGTCCGTCTTGAGCTGCGGCCATTGCCCGCCGAGAAGCCAGCGTGCGAAGCAAAGCCGAGCGCCGGAGCCGGAGGCTCACGATGTTCGGGTATGCCGTGAAATGGCCGGACGATTGTGGACCAAACCTGCGAAATGCAGCTAAATTCTCGTGGACTTCACAGGGGTCAGGAACCTTTGCATGTCGAAATGGTAGAGCAAGATACGCATTGCGCGTGGGGGCGTAGCCGTTGATGTCTCGGGCGACATGGACTAATGTGACAGTTTCATCCTTGTGTTTTGCGGGACGATACAGCGGTTCTGGCTCGATGGCCGGCAGCGCGCAAGAAAATTTGACCGTGCAGCTTACCTCGAAAGCGGCGCACCCGCGGCTGGCTCCCTGGGCGTCGGCTTAAAGGCAGCCGACGCCTCCGAGTGCTTTCACGATGACGAAAAAGACCCAAGGCCGCGGGTGCACACGACGGCTGCGGCGCCCTGGCTGCTATGCGCCGCACCTTAGCGAAGTTTCCCGAACCGTTTCGGACCGGAACCCGAATCTGGCGAAAGCTGGTAAGTCCCGATTCCGCGAGCTCGGTCGCATGACCCCGAAACCGCGAGCGTGTGCTACGTTTGGACATGGCGAGGCTCTCCTTCGGCGAGCCCCGGGCGGGTGCGACCACATGCGCGTGTATTCGGGGTGCTCATCTCCGAACCACGAGCCCGGACCGTGAAAGGACTTACCAACTTGCTCGTGCTCTAGGGGCGGCCGGACGCTCGCTTAATCGTGGGGGTGGACGCTGCCGCGCAAGCGCGTCTTCTTGACGCGAGCGAGTGTCGCTTTCACGGACCGGTCACGGCACCTCTTTTAGCGCCACCACCACCAGAAAGGGATTTGGCCAAGGTGGATCGCACGGGCTCCTCTCGGCCATCAACTTATGCGATTTACGTAAGTTGTCGACCGAATGATCAAAGTCTTTTCCAATTCGGGTTGTTTAAATTCTCACTCCCTCCCTTGCCTGACAATACGGTCCATAAGTCTTTGCGCTCGCCAAGCGGGGCCCCAACGCCGCGGTCGCTTTCGTTGAGTCTAAGCTCACGAATGTGAGGTTAGGTCACCTTGAGCTGAAGGAAGAGCGCGCAAGCGCGCACGAAGCTTAATAGGGAGAAAACCGCGGGCGAGGAGGCCCGAAGCCCCGGCTGCCCTTACCGCCGGGCCCCAGAAAGGAACACCCGAACCGAGGGCTGCGGCGGTCCGCCGTCGCCAACGGCTCGATGAACTCAACCGGACGCGGCGAGCGCACAGTGGGCAGGATTGGCGACGAGGTGGTGGTGCCCGCCATCGGGAGGATACCACGGTGTTCGACTTCGCGAGTTCCTCCGGACCCGGGCTCGCCGCCTTGGAAGGCCAAATGGAGCTCGGGACGTCGGCCCAGGGCGCCCTTGAAACCACCCGTCTTGTGCAAGGCGGCGGGGCCCAGCGAGCGTCGCACGCGGCAGCGCTTCCCGGCTCCGATGGCGTGGACCGCTTCTGGGTCCCGGATAGGGGGCGCACGGAAGGCGACGAAGTTCTTCGGCGAAGCCTACTGGGCTGTGGCGGTCGAAATCTCGGCTTCTTTGCGAGCGGCAACGGCGTGGCGGAGGTAAAAGCTGCCGAATGGCGCTTGTCGTTTATGATGGAGTCAGTTGGGAATGTTTTAGCCAACTTGATCACTTTCGTGTTTCTTTCTTTTAGGAGATGAGGCGGAAGAGGCCATTATCCGTGACCGGGTTATGGCCTACATTGGGGATAGGAGACGAGCGCTGAGCGGCCGCCGCGGCGGCGCGCCGTCTTCCAACACGCTCCGGTCCCGGAGATGGCTCTTGCGCCCGAAAGGTGCCGCACGGGGGCGATCGGTCTGCGTTAACCCCTCGCGGCGCGTCCACCGGGCGCGCGCCCGGGTCCTCGATCTCCTGCCGGGGCGGCTGCGGCCAACTCTTGATCTAACGCGTCTTTTCTTTGTAAAACTTAGCTTTGTCGTATTTGGCCCTGCGTGGCCGTGTATGTGGCCTGCGTAGGCCGGGGGTTCGGGAACCCTAGAAGCATTTGAACATATTATGTGGCACCGGCACCGAATGCGAGCATCATTTTGACTATACGAGTCGTTTTTTTCTACGCGATTATGCTACCACTTTCGTTTCATCGTGCATTCGGAGGCCCGCTAATTGCGGAGACTCGGAAACGCCGAATCCGCGGAATACGTCTAGAATAATTTTGTTGTGCGCCGTTGTGTGAAGCTTCGGGCGCCGCGTCCCCTTAGTTTAAGCGGTGGTGGGCGCATTCGGGAAAATTCCTCACTAAGCCCTCCGGCGTTGTGTGGAGTCTTAGCGCCCCGCCCCCGAATTTAAGCGGTGGAGGGCACATTCGGAAAATTTCTCGCTAAGCCCTCGGCGTTGTGTGGAGTCTTAGAGCGCCGCCCCAATTTAAGCGGTGGAGGGCGCATTCGGGAAAATTTCTTGCTAAGCCCTCCGGCGTTGTGTGGGGTCTTAGAGCGCCGCCCCGAATTTAGCGGTGGAGGGCGCATTCGGGAAAGATTTCTTGCTAAGCCCTCCGGCATTGTGTGGAGTCTTAGAGCGCGCCCCGAATTTAAGCGGTGGAGGGTGCATTCGGGAAAATTTCTTGCTAAGCCCTCCGGCGTTGTGTGGAGTCTTAAGCGCCCGAATTTAAGCGGTGGAGGGCACATTCGGGAAAATTTCTCGCTTAAGCCCTCCCGGCGTTGTGTGGTCTTAGAGCGCCCCCATTTAAGCGGTGGAGCGCGTTCGGGAAAATTTCTTGCTAAGCCCTCTAGCGTTGTGTGGTGTCTTAAGAGCGCCGCCCCCGAATTTAAAGCGGTGGAGGGCACATTCGGGAAAATTTCTCGCTTAAGCCCTCCGAGTGTTTGTTTTCACATAGAGTTTGTCATGGTTGTTACAAATTGCATATGCTTATTTCTGCCACCGGCCTTGAATGGAACTGTGTGGCCTTATTGGGTTTGGCTGGTTGAGTCCTATCTCGAAGTGGTAAAACTCGGCTTCGGGAAACCCAGGAAGGCGCCCATTTGTGCCCTTTCTCGTTAATGGGCGGGTGGAGCACTAGACCTCGTCGGGTTGACTAGATCCCGAGGCCTTATGTTAGCCCCACCTTTCTATGGCCCCGATTCCGAATATCGACTAGTCGCCATGCGGGAGGCTGGAACTTCCGGTCATTCTGGGAATGGGGAGAGCGCGGTCTAACGCATCTGCTGTGCGCGCTTGCTTTTTTTTTGCTTAGGCGGTCGAGATGAGCACAGCTACGCCTATGCGCTTGGTGCTCTGGCGAAACGGGAGGACTAAATGCGACTCCCCCCGACTCCCCGAGTTGAACACAGTTCACGCCTATTTGCTCGACGCGCTCACAAGCTGAAACGGGAGGACGAGTCTTTGCTCCTCACGACTCCTCTCATTCCTACTAACCTTAGTTTTGGAGCGGGATGAGTTTATTTTGGCCAGACATGGCTTTTTGCATTATGGGGATGTTGTGCATATATAAATCTTGCTTGGATAATAATGCCGTAAAACACCTTTATATGTTATAACGCCGCCGTACATTGTTAGGTGAGTCATAAATTTTACCCGTCTTAGAGGCTGAATGGCTAGATTATATAATCTGGTCCGCTTACCTGTTTTTATCATGGTGCCAAAGACCTTGATTTTTGTTTTGCCAACTACTTACCCTTTGTTTGTGTCGTCTTTGGAATGGGAGGTTTTGGGATGTGCGGTGTCATCAGACCAAATGCCGCATTCACTACCCAGTCCTCACTAACCATATTAGGCGTAGGCTTTCGGCCCTTTAGTTTGTTATGTACGCCGCATTCGGGTGATGTACGCCCGATCATGGTGCAATCTTGCGCTCCTTTCGAGAATCGAGGGCTCTAATCGCGCCCATTTTCGAGGCATTGCTCGATATAGAGGGTGTGTTGCCCTTGATTGTGGTATTAAATACCACAAGCACTTCGTGTAATTATACCGCCGAGAATATGATGAATAAGAAGTTTGATTTTGCGAGATGAAAAACTGCTTGTTTGTAACTTTGCATTATCATTACCTTCGGGTCTTTATCCCCTTGGCTCATTTCTCTTTGAGGCGTTGTTTGCACGCATTCGGCTTCTTGCCAATTTCGTGATACTTCTGGTTTTTTTGCCGGGATTCGCTGCGTGTTTTTGCTTCACGCAATTGGGTTGTTTGGTGCATTTCATGATTCTTCAGCGTTTTGCTGAGTTTACTAGCCGTTTTTGGCTTTTGGTTGCTTACAGCGACAAAAGACTTCTCCGAATAAAGGGTCACATATGTGCTTGTCTTTTGGATCGGAGAAAAACGTTACGCGCCCCACTTTAGAAATGTGAATTGAAAAGTATTAAACAAGGGTACATAGGGACGCCTCATTAAAAAACCTCACACCTCACGAAAAAGGCTTCCTTGCGAGGAAAAAGAGCGCGTCCCGAATTGTGTTCTGTGAATTAAGAAAAGAAAATTACAACCCTGGCCAGGGCAATTTCATGGGTAAAAGCGGCGTAGGTTGTCGGCGTTCAGTGTGTTGGACTCTGCGCCGTCTCTTCACCGTGTATGACTCCTTCTTTTACCATTCTGCTGACGATGTACGGCCCCGTACCACGGCGATTGCGGTTGCCACGATTGTCGGGTTGCCGAATAAGGACCATATCTCCTGGGTTGATGACTGCCTCGGCACTTTTTTATCTCTCCAAGTCTTTGTTTCTGATGGTATCTGTCGAGTTTTTCCGCCGCCTGCAGCCTTAGCGAAGTCGGCCGTTTATTTGAGTGTATCGTTTGATACAGGGTAGTGGCCATGATCTCAGTTCGAAAGGATCCCAGCCGAACCTCTTCTGGGGTGATGGCTTCTTCCCCGAAGAGAAGTCTGAAAGGCGTGAAACCGGTTGCGCGCGACTTGGATATATTGTGCCCCCAAACCGTAGCTGTTAACTCCTGAGCCCATCTTCCTTTCTTCTCGGTGTTTTTGAGGGTCTTTGATATGGTGGTGAATATGTCACCGTTGACCCGTTCCATGGCGCCATTCGATTCTGGGTGATTTACTGAAGCAAACGTCAGTTTGATCCCCAGGTCTTCACAGAAAGTTCTGAATTTGGTGCTGTCAAACTGCTTCCCGTTGTCCACTGTTATGTAGGATGGAACCCCGAATCTGCAGATGATTCTTTGCCACACAAAGTTGACTAAGGTGCCAGATGATATTATCGCCAACGCCTTAGCTTCAACCCATTTGGTGAAGTATTCAGCGCCTGCTACTTGTGAATTTAAGATTTCCGAGGCGCCGGCGGGCGGTCCGACTATGTCGATGCCCCATCTATCTCTCAGCGGCCATGTTGGACATATCGGGAGGTTAGGTTCTTTGCAGGGCCCTCACGGTTTTTGCGAACCACGGCAGCCATGGCACGATTTCACCAGTCGCTTGGCGTCCTCGATAGCGGTTGGCCAATAAAAGCCTTGTCTCATTGCCCTGTGAGCGATTTCATGCGGACCCCTGTGGGCCCCGCAAGTTCCCGAATGCATGTCGTGCAAAAGCTGGACCCCCTCATTCCGGCTGATGCACTTCAGTAGTGGCGCTACAACTCCCTCCTTGTACAAATTCTCTCCGATTATGGAGTATTGCTTGGTTCTGGACTCCATTCTTTGTTGTTGCTTCTTGTCTCCGAGCTCATAAGTTCCAGAAATGAATGCCCATATCGGTGCTCTCCAGTCATCACTCGCGATAGCGTGAATTCTGCCGGTCGTTCCTCCTCCGTTTGCCGTGGGATGTCAAGACTTGGTAGAAAACATGGCGGGCAAAGGGAGTGTTGCAGTGCATCGCTTTTGCCGACGCATCTGCCTGTTGTGTTGTCCACCCTTGGAATGTATTGGAGAGTGAAACCAAGGAAATATTTCTCCATTCGCCGAGCGGCTCGAATACAAGTCGGGCCGGTTCCTTTGCTATGTGTATTCCTTCGGATGTGCCCCATAATTACTTGCGAATCGGACTTGATGACGTATGCCAGTTCTGGCGCTCGGAGTTTCTGAGACCCAGCGGGAGGCGCCTCGTGATTCGAGTTTGTGTTGTTGGTGGTGCGATCTTGTAACCTTGCGGCGTATCATGACTTTGGGCCCGGTTGGAGGTGTCAATACCGCAGAAATGCTGCTCGGTGAGCACCACGCTCCATCCGTGTGCCTTGTCCATTACGGTTCCTTGAAGGCTGAGAGTAGTGTTATCCCCACAAGGGGTCCAATGCGATGAAATCCGCTATGACCTGTGATTTGATGGCCGATCTGTGCTCGAAGTCAATGACATATTCATTCGGCTCGGCCGCCCACTTGCCTATCCGCCCTACCGCTCTGCGTTTCGAATAGGGGCATCTAGGGGCTGAAGCCGAGACAAGACCCGAATGTGGTGAGCACGAAAATAGTGCTTGAGCTTCCGCGACGCCATGACCACCGCGTATGCGATTTTCTCCAACTCGGAATAGTTTGCCTTCGGCCCGATGTCAGCACTTAGATACAAAGTAGATTGGGAAGCTATTTGTAACTTCCCTCGTTCTCTTTTTCTTCCACCGGGACCGCGCTCACCGCGGCGTGGGGATGCTGCTACATATAGTAGCAAGATCGCATTGGTGATGGGCTTGATAATGTTGTGGCCTTTGACGGGTAAGCTTTTAGATCATCGAATGCTGCTAGCGATCCGGGCCCCATCCGAAACCTTGAATTTTTAGGATGCGGAAAAACGGAAGTCACGTTCCGCTTACGGATATGAACCTCCTAGAGCGGTGATCCTGCCAGTGAGCTTCTGCACCTGCTTCTTGGTCTCGGGCGGTCTCATGTTTACAATAGCGGCAATCTTGTCCGGGTTAGCTTCTATGCCTCGCGGATACCGTGCAGACATCCCAACATTTTGCCCTTGCTAACCCGAATATGCACCGGGTTTAGCTTCGATCCATTTGCTCGAAGGTTCACAAAAGTTTCCTTTAGATCCTCGATGTGTGTGCTTTTTTATCGCTCTTTACCACTATATCGTCACGTATGCGACTAGGTTTTTCTCTTTCTTCTCCCTAAAGACCTCGTCTGTCATTCGGGAGAAAGTAGGGCCGGCGTTACGCGATCCCTCGGGCATGCGCTTGTAGCAAAGGTTCCCGGGGAGTGATAAAAACTTGTTTTCTCTTGATCCTCTTCATTCAGCCATATCGATGGTACCTAGAGAAACAATCCGATGTAAACTTAACAGGCTCGCAACCGGACGCATGACGATATCGACCAGCTTGTCGATCCGCGGTAATGGGGTATGGGTCTTTAGGGCAATGTTTGTTTAGATCTGTGAAATCCACGCACATGCGCCATTTGCCGCTTTTCTTCTTGACCATTACCACATTGGCTAGCCATTCGGATCTTGCACTTCGGCACGATCACATCGCGTCCAAAAGCCTTTGCTTACTGCGGCTGCCGCGTCTTCTCTTTCGGATGACATCTTCCTCAACATTTGCTTTCTTGGCTTTGCTATTTTGCTAACGTTGAGATTGTCTTTGTGCCAATTCCTGTCGACCCCCGTGAGGTCTTTAGTGGTCCACGCGAATACGTCCTTGTTCTCGGCCCGGAAATGCTAGCGGCTCAGGCGTCTGTTCCGTCAAACTTGCCCCGATATGTACACCTTGATCCGGGCGGTTCGGCGATAAAGGCACTCTTCTCGTGCCCTCGTCACGGCTGCGCTCTCCGCTCTTTCCGCTCTGCGGCTTCATTAGCATCCTCTTTCCTTGCGGGCTTTTTTTGCCATTGCACCATGCCGTAACCGGTATAAGGTTTGCCATCTATCTTTACGGCTGCGATTTGATCACCATGCCGTGATTACCCGAAAGGGGAGGGCAGCTTCATGCATAGGTAGCTTTGCTTGATTATGATGTCAAACTTGTTTATGATTCCTCTTCCAAAGATTACCGTATATGGGTATTCCATTTGTACCACATCGAACGATATCTCTTCCGCGCACTTTCTCTCCTTCGCTAAACGCTACCGTGAGTGTCTTCTTAAGTGCATCTATTTTCTTTCCACCAAAACCGAATAATGCATTGCCCGCGATCAAGCGTCGCTGTCGAGTTTCATCTATCGTATGCTTTGGTGAACAAGATGTCCGCCGAACTCCGTTGTCGATAAGGATGTTGTGCAAGGTGTACCCGGCGACTGCAGCGGTTGCAACAAAAGCATCATAGTGCGGGTAATCCGGGCCTGATTATCTTCTTCGGTGAAGGTAATGTTGCTGAGAAGCTTCCACGCGGCCGTGTGGAAGCGGTGATAAGTTTGCCAACACGCGCCTCGATATTCTCTTCGCGTTCTCAGTTGTCATGCTCTATATTGGAACCTCCAATGATGGCGTATATGTGCCCGATTGGATGGCATCGCATTCGCCGGGTGCTACGAGTGTGTACGATCTGCAACTCCTTGGAAGTTTCTTGCTTCTTTCTTTATTCTTCTTCTTGTCTATTCTCTTGTATGTTACGGGGAAGAAGCCCCGAGGCCGTCACGGCATCGGATGCGCAATCATTGGCTCTTGTATTGTTGGTCTTGCATGCTTGGCAGCCCCCAATGTGCATGAACATGTGGGGCGAGGTACGGATTCCCCGGCTGCCCAATTTGGAAAGCGGCCATTTGATGGGGAAAGCATAGTGTTGTGACGATGCCGTGTGAAATACGTGCTTTGTGGGTTCGGATTTCCTACGGCGTCATCTCTTTCCTTTTGCTCTTTGGCCGCTCTTGCGTGTATTTGCGGTCTACGGTGAAATGGCCTTTGTTTTCGCCGCATACACAACAATACGGCGCCTTCGGGGCACCACCATTGCGCCCTCGTCCGCGTCGCCTCTGTTTCCCGACCTCCCCGGTCTGGCTGGCCTCCACCTCGGTTTTCATGAGGCTTGGCTGTCGTCTTTGCGCCGGGGTGCACAGTTGGCCAGGTGACTCTTCTGGAGGTTGTTGACGTAGCTTTGATTGTGCCCCCACCTCTGCGGTCTGGTTTGCCGGGGTGTTTTGCTTGAGGCATTTGTTCCTAGAGACCTTATGCTTAACGCAAGTCTTCTTGATATAGCGAACTTTCCCATTTCATCAAACAAGTTTTTTTCACGGTTTTGGGTACCTCACAGTTAACACTTACGCACGGCCCAATCTTGAGACCTCGATGGCCGATGCAATGACCGTTTCGTCGGACACATTGGGTACTTGTGCCGTGTTTGGATGATGCGTTCCGGGTACTTAGCCATTGGCTCATCATCCGGTTGATGCAAAGTGAGCAGGTCCATAATGGTTTTCTTGTCGGCTGAAGGCCTTGAAAGCGTTGCCAATAGCTCCTCTTTCGCTTGTTTCCATGACCGGATGGATAAGGGCCGCAACGACATGAACCGATCGTGCGCCACATCTTGCATGGCCGGAATCAAAGTTTTTGGCCAACAAGGCTTCATTGCCACCTGCCGAATATATTGCGGCCTCATAGCTTGATATGAACCTTCTTGGATTAGATTTGCCGTTGAAATGCGGGATCTTAGGCTTGTATCCGGGTGGCCATGGGTATTTACGCAATTCGGGGGACGGGGATGCCATGTCAATCGAGTTCGCTACCCCCTTTCCGGGGCTGATCCCAAGTACGACTTCACTTTCGGTTTCGGCCCTTGCGTCGAGTGCCTGAATCTCCTGTAACCTTTACGCCTCCTGGTTTAGCAGTCCGCCACTTGAGTTGCCGATATCTGTTTCTTGCTTCAATGTCTCCCCATGTAGCGATCCGATACGCTTTTAGCTCTTCAATTCTTGAAGTGTGCTCATCCACCATCTTTAGGAGCTTGGAATTCTGTAGCATCAACTCATCCATCACATTCGGAGCTTCAGGCTCCGGTTCGACCTCAGCGTCATCTGCAGTCGCTTCCGCGGCGACAACCCCCTCTGCTGGTTGATCACACTCCGTCGGCCCGGCCGTACGTTGTCCTCGATAGCTAGATCCGCTTCTTTGAAGAGGCGGAATCGGCGGAGGAACCGCCGATCCGATCTGGTGAGCTCGGTGTGTAAACGGATCCGAGCCGTTTGCGGTTGAAGGAACAATCTCTTCCATGGATGGCATTGGTTTTCTGACAGCTGAACCCCTAGCTTTTCCCTTTGGTGGCATGACAAGTCCGTGCGCCAACCACGGTGGGCGCCAATGTTGTTTCGGCCCCTTAGGGTCGTACCCCCTAATGGGCCGAGACAGGAAACGATGCAAACACAGAACCACAAAAACGAAGCGAACAACACGAACCTTGTATTCCTTGTCCTCGGCTAAAGCGCCGGAGTCAGGAAGTCCCTTTACAACGTCCCCTGAGGGGTCCATTTATAGGAGGTCGTGTTGCATTTTGTACAAGGATGCCCCTGGCAACCCTAATTTCAACGTACAGGAGCAGCCGACACAGGGCAGACAAGTAAATGGCCCAAGGGCCCACTTTTGCCGGCTAACCGCCGACCAGCACACATCCGGACTCTTCTTTCTGCTTGGCCCGCGAATGCGTCCGAAATCGCTTGCCGAATGCGCGGCTTCTCCGCTATCGGGGCTTCCTCCTGGCACCGACGATACCGAATGCGCGCCTTCCCGCGCCATCGGGTCTTTCCGTTCCGGGACCGACGTCGGCAGCCGTCCGCGCCTTCTTGCTTGGCGCTGGCGATGCCAAATGCGCGTCTTCCCACGCTATCCGGACTCCGCTGGCGCTGATGTCAACGGCGGAATGCGCGCCCTCTCGCGCTATCGGGGTTTTCGCTGGCGCCCCGTCTGCCGAATGCGCGTCCTCCCGCGCAATCGGGGTTTCCGCCTGCGTTGACGCCGGATGCGCGTCTTCCCGCGCTATCGGCCATGCTGCGTACATCAAACACATAAGGCGCACACAATCGGGTCGGGGTGGCCAATTCCACTCCTGCCCCCAACACCACCATAGAGTTTTCCATCACCCAAGAGCCCGAAGGGCCTTAACCACGGTTCCACGGCTCCAAAAGCGCCATATTTGCACACACAACCATGCTGCCGCATGGTCGGTTCTGCGTCCTATGGCTCGGCACGGGAGTCAAGCATGCCGTACGCCATGGTTAAGGCATTTTGACACATGCGGCTTCTCTACCATAGTGTTTGCCATAGCTCGAGAGCACCGAATGGCCCTTAACCTCGGCTCCACGGCTCCGGAACTGCCATATTTGCACACACGACTTTCTTTGCCGCACGGCCGGTTCCTGCGCGTCCTACGGCTCCTCGCACCAAGTCAAGCACGCCCATGCGCCATGGTTAAGGCATTTTGACACCTCGGCCTCTCCACCACAGCATTTATTGCGGCTCGAGGTCCCGAATGGCCCTTAACCATGGCTCCACGGCTCTAGAACTGCCATATTTGCACACACGACTATGCTACCGCACGGCCGGTTCCTGCGTGTCCTACAGCTCTCGGCACTAGGTCAAGCACGACCGTATGCTATGGTTAAGGTATTTTGATGCCTCTGGCCTCACCACCACAATGTTTGTCATCACTCGAGAGCCCGAACGGCCCTTAACCACAGCTCCATGACTCCGAACTTCCATATTTGCACACACGATTGTCTTTGCCCGCACGGCGGATCCTGTGCATCCTATGGCTCCCGGCACCGGGTCAAGCATGCCCGTACACCATGGTTAAGCCATTTTGATGCCTCTCTCCTCTCCAGCATAGAGTTTTCCATCACCCAAGAGCCCGAAGGGCCCTTAACCATGGTTCCACGGCTCCAAAGCTGCCATATTTGCACACACAACCTTTGCCGCATGGTCGGTTCAACAGCGTCCTATGGCTCACAGCACGAGAGTCAAGCATGCCGTACGCCATGGTTAAGGCATTTTGACACATCGGGCTTCTCTATCATAGTGTTTGCCATAGCTCGAGAGCACGAATGGCCCTTAACCTCGGCTCCACGGCTCCCGAAGCGCCATATTTGCACACACGACTTTCTTTGCCGCACGGTTCCGGTTCTGCGCGTCCTACGGCTCCTCGCACCAAGTCAAGCACGCCCATGCGCCATGGTTAAGGCATTTTGACACCTCTGGCCTCTCCACCACAGCATTTATTGTGGCTCGAGGACCCGAATGGCCCTTAACCATGGCTCCACAGCTCTAGAACTGCCATATTTGCACACACGACTATGCTACCGCACAGCCGGTTCCTGCGTGTCCTACAGCTCTCGGCACTAGGTCAAGCATGACCGTATGCTATGGTTAAGGTATTTTGATGCCTCTGGCCTCACCACCACAATGTTTGTCATCACCCAAGAGCCCGAACGGCCCTTAACCACAGCTCCATGACTCCAGAACTTCCATATTTGCACACAGGACTGTGCTGCCGCACGACCGGATCCTGTGCATCCTATGGCTCCCGGCACCGGGTCAAGCATGCCCGTACGCCATGGTTAAGCCATTTTGATGCCTCTCTCCTCTCCACCATAGAGTTTTCCATCACCCAAGAGCCCGAAGGGCCCTTAACCATGGTTCCACGGCTCCAAAACTGCCATATTTGCACACACAATCATCTTTGCCGCATGGTCGGTTCCAACGCGTCCTATGGCTCACGGCACGAGAGTCAAGCATGCCCGTACGCCATGGTTAAGGCATTTTGACACATCTGGCTTCTCTACCATAGTGTTTGCCATAGCTCGAGAACCCGAATGGCCCTTAACCATGGCTCCACAGCTCTAGAACTGCCATATTTGCACACGACTTTCTTTGCCGCACGGCCGGTTCTGCGCGTCCTACGGCTCCTCGCACCAAGTCAAGCACGCCCATGCGCCATGGTTAAGGCATTTTGACACCTGGCCTCTCCACCACAGCATTTATTGTGGCTCGAGGACCCGAATGGCCCACTTAACCATGGCTCCGGCTCTAGAACTGCCATATTTGCACACACGACTATGCTACCGCAGGCCCGGTTCTGCGTGTCCTACGGCTCTCGGCACTAGGTCAAGCATGACCGTATGCTATGGTTAAGGTATTTTGATGCCTCTGGCCTCACCACCACAATGTTTGTCATCACCCAAGAGCCCGAACGGCCCTTAACCACAGCTCCATGACTCGAACTTCCATATTTGCACACACGTCGTGCTGCCGCACGGACAGGATCCTTGCATCCTATGGCTCCGCACCGGGTCAAGCATGCCGTACGCCATGGTTAAGCCATTTTGATGCCTCTCTCCTCTCCACCATAGAGTTTTCCATCACCCAAGAGCCCGAAGGGCCCTTAACCATGGTTCCACGGCTCCAAAAGCTGCCATATTTGCACACACAACCATCTTGCCCGCATGGTCGGTTCCAACGCGTCCTATGGCTCCGGCACGAGTCAAGCATGCCCGTACGCCATGGTTAAGGCATTTTGACACATCGGCTTCTCTACCATAGTGTTTGCCATAGCTCGAGAGCCCACGAATGGCCCTTAACCTCGGCTCCACGGCTCCGGAACTGCATACACGACTTTCTTTGCCCCGCACGGCCGGTTCCTGCGTCCTACGGCTCCTCGCACCAAGTCAAGCACGCCCATGCACCATGGTTAAGGCGTTTTGACACCTTTGGCCTCCACCACAGCATTTATTGTGGCTCGAGGACCCGAATGGCCCTTAACCATGGCTCCACGGCTCTAGAAGCGCCATATTTGCACACACGACTATGCTACCGCACGGCCGGTTCCTGCGTGTCCTACGGCTCTCGGCACTAGGTCAAGCACGACCGTATGCTATGGTTAAGGTATTTTGACGCCTCGGCCTCACCACCACAATGTTTATCATCACCCAAGAGCCCGAACGGCCCTTAACCATAGCTCCATGACTCGAACTTCCATATTTGCACACACGATTGTGTTGCCGCACGGGCGGATCTGTGCATCCTATGGCTCCGGCACCGGGTCAAGCATGCCCGTACGCCATGGTTAAGCCATTTTGATGCCTCTCTCCTCTCCACCATAGAGTTTTCCATCACCCAAGAGCCCGAAGGGCCCTTAACCACGGTTCACGGCTCCAAAAGCGCCATATTTGCACACACAACCATCTTTGCGCATGGTCGGTTCAACGCGTCCTATGGCTCGGCACGAGTCAAGCATGCCCGTACGCCATGGTTAAGGCATTTTGACACATGGCTTCTCTACCATAGTGTTTGCCATAGCTCGAGAGCACGAATGGCCCTTAACCTCGGCTCCACGGCTCCCGAGCGCCATATTTGCACACACGGCTTCTTTGCCCGCACGGCCGGTTCCTGCGCGTCCTACGGCTCCTCTCACCAAGTCAAGCACGCCCATGCGCCATGGTTAAGGCGTTTTGACACCTCACGGCTCCTCCACCACAGAATTTATTGCAGCTCGAGGACCCGAATGGCCCTTAACCATGGCTCCACAGAAGCTCTAGAAGCGCCATATTTGCACACACGACTATGCTACCGCACAGCCCGGTTCTGCGTGTCCTGAGCTCTCGGCACTAGGTCAAGCATGACCATATGCTATGGTTAAGGTATTTTGATGCCTCTGGCCTCACCACCACAATGTTTGTCATCACCGAGAGCCCGAACGGCCCTTAACCACAGCTCCATGACTCGAGAACTTCCTTATTTGCACACGGATTTGTCTTTGCCGCACGGCCGGATCTGTGCATCCTATGGCTCCGCACCGGGTCAAGCATGCCCGTACGCCATGGTTAAGCCATTTTGATGCCTCTCTCCTCTCCACCATAGAGTTTTCCATCACCCAAGAGCCCGAAGGGCCCTTAACCATGGTTCCACGGCTCCAAAGCGCCATATTTGCACACACAATCATCTTTGCCGCATGGTCGGTTCCAACGCGTCCTATGGCTCCGGCACGAGTCAAGCATGCCCGTACGCCATGGTTAAGGCATTTTGACACATCTGGCTTCTCTACCATAGTGTTTGCCATAGCTCGAGAGCCTGAATGGCCCTTAACCTCGGCTCCACGGCTCCAGAACTGCCATATTTGCACACACGACTTTGCTGCCGCACGGCCGGTTTCTGCGCGTCCTACGGCTCCTCGCACCAAGTCAAGCACGCCCATGCACCATGGTTAAGGCGTTTTGACACCTCTGGCCTCCACCACAGCATTTATTGCGGCTCGACGACCCGAATGGCCCTTAACCATGGCTCCACAGCTCTAGAACTGCCATATTTGCACACACGACTATGCTACCGCCGGCCCGGTTCCTGCGTGTCCTACGGCTCTCGGCACTAGGTCAAGCACGACCGTATGCTATGGTTAAGGTATTTTGACACGCCTCGGCCTCACCACCACAATGTTTGTCATCACCGAGAGCCCGAACGGCCCTTAACCACAGCTCCATGACTCCAGAACTTCCATATTTGCACACACGTCATGTCCGCACGGCCGGATCCTGTGCATCCTATGGCTCCCGGCACCTGGTCAAGCATGCCCGTACGCCATGGTTAAGCCATTTTGATGCCTCTCTCCTCTCCACCATAGAGTTTTCCATCACCCAAGAGCCCGAAGGGCCCTTAACCACAGTTCCACGGCTCCAAAACTGCCATATTTGCACACACAACCATGCTGCCGCATGGTCGGTTCCAACGCGTCCTATGGCTCCTGGCATAGAGTCAAGCATGCCCGTACGCCATGGTTAAGGCATTTTGACACATCTGGCCTCTCTACCATAGTGTTTGCCATAGCTCGAGAGCCTAAATGGCCCTTAACCTCGGCTCCACGGCTCCGAGCGCCATATTTGCACACCGACTTTGCCGCACGACGGTTCTGCGCGTCCTACGGCTCCTCGCACCAAGTCAAGCACGCCCATGCGCCATGGTTAAGGCATTTTGACACCTCTGGCCTCTCCACCACAGCATTTATTGTGGCTCGAGGACCCAAATGGCCCTTAACCATGGCTCCACAGCTCTAGAACTGCCATATTTGCACACACGACTATGCTACCGCACGGCCGGTTCCTGCGTGTCCTACAGCTCTCGGCACTAGGTCAAGCACGACCGTATGCTATGGTTAAGGTATTTTGACGCCTCTGGCCTCACCACCACAATGTTTGTCATCACCCAAGAGCCCGAACGGCCCTTAACCATAGCTCCATGACTCGGAACTTCCATATTTGCACACACGGTTGTGTTGCCGCACGGCGGATCCTGTGCATCCTATGGCTCCCGGCACCGGGTCAAGCATGCCCGTACGCCATGGTTAAGCCATTTTGATGCCTCTCTCCTCTCCACCATAGAGTTTTCCATCACCCAAGAGCCCGAAGGGCCCTTAACCACGGTTCCACGCTCCAAAAGCGCCATATTTGCACACACAACCATCTTTGCCGCATGGTCGGTTCCAACGCGTCCTATGGCTCCTGGCACGAGTCAAGCATGCCCGTACGCCATGGTTAAGGCATTTTGACACATCTGGCTTCTCTACCATAGTGTTTGCCATAGCTCGAGAGCCTGAATGGCCCTTAACCTCGGCTCACGGCTCCCGAGCGCCATATTTGCACACACGACTTTCTTTGCCGCACGGGCGGTTCTGCGCGTCCTACGGCTCCTCGCACCAAGTCAAGCACGCCCATGCGCCATGGTTAAGGCGTTTTGACACCTCTGGCCTCTCCACCACAGCATTTATTGCAGCTCGAGGACCCGAATGGCCCTTAACCATGGCTCCACGGCTCTAGAACTGCCATATTTGCACACACGACTATGCTGCCGCACGGCCCGGTTCTGCGTGTCCTCTGCTCTCGGCACTAGGTCAAGCATGACCATATGCTATGGTTAAGGTATTTTGATGCCTCGGCCTCACCACCACAATGTTTGTCATCACCCGAGAGCCCGAACGGCCCTTAACCCAGCTCCATGACTCGAACTTCCTTATTTGCACACAGGCTGTCTTTGCCGCACGGCGGATCCTGTGCATCCTATGGCTCCCGGCACGGGTCAAGCATGCCCGTACGCCATGGTTAAGCCATTTTGATGCCTCTCTCCTCTCCACCATAGAGTTTTCCATCACCCAAGAGCCCGAAGGTCCCTTAACCATGGTTCCACGTCTCCAAAACTGCCATATTTGCACACACAACCATTTGCCGCATGGTCGGTTCAACGCGTCCTATGGCTCTGGCATAGAGTCAAGCATGCCGTACGCCATGGTTAAGGCATTTTGACACATCTGGCTTCTCTACCATAGTGTTTGCCATAGCTCGAGAGCTGAATGGCCCTTAACCTCGGCTCCACGGCTCCGAAGCTGCCATATTTGCACACACGACTTTCTTTGCCCGCACGGCGGTTCTGCGCGTCCTACGGCTCCTCGCACCAAGTCAAGCACACCCATGCACCATGGTTAAGGCGTTTTGACACCTCTGGCCTCTCCACCACAGCATTTATTGCGGCTCGAGGACCCGAATGGCCCTTAACCATGGCTCCATAGCTCTAGAACTGCCATATTTGCACACACGACTATGCTACCGCCCAGCCGGTTGCTGCGTGTCCTACAGCTCTCGGCACTAGGTCAAGCATGACCGTATGCTATGGTTAAGGTATTTTGACGCCTTTGGCCTCACCACCACAATGTTTGTCATCACCCGAGAGCTCGAACGGCCCTTAACCACAGCTCCATGACTGCAGAACTTCCATATTTGCACACACGTTGTCTTTGCCGCGCACCGGATCCTGTGCATCCTATGGCTCCGGCACCGGGTCAAGCATGCCGTACGCCATGGTTAAGCCATTTTGATGCCTCTCTCCTCTCCACCATAGAGTTTTCCATCACCCAAGAGCCCGAAGGGCCCTTAACCACGGTTCCCACGGCTCCAAAACTGCCATATTTGCACACACAACCATCTTTGCCGCATGGTCGGTTCAACGCGCGTCCTATGGCTCGGCACGGAGAGTCAAGCATGCCCGTACGCCATGGTTAAGGCATTTTGACACATCTGGCTTCTCTACCATAGTGTTTGCCATAGCTCGAGAGCCTAAATGGCCCTTAACCTCGGCTCACGGCTCGAAGCGCCATATTTGCACACACGACTTTGCTGCCGCACGGCCGGTTCCTGCGCGTCCTACGGCTCCTCGCACCAAGTCAAGCACGCCCATGCGCCATGGTTAAGGCATTTTGACACCTCTGGCCTCTCCACCACAGCATTTATTGCGGCTCGAGGACCCAAATGGCCCTTAACCATGGCTCCACAGCTCTAGAACTGCCATATTTGCACACACGACTATGCTACCGCATAGCCGGTTCCTGCGTGTCCTACAGCTCTCGACACTAGGTCAAGCACGACCGTATGCTATGGTTAAGGTATTTTGACGCCTCTGGCCTCACCACCACAATGTTTGTCATCACCCGAGAGCCCGAACGGCCCTTAACCACAGCTCCATGACTCCGAACTTCCATATTTGCACACTGTGTCTTTGCCCGCACGACGGATCTGTGCATCCTATGGCTCCCGGCACCGGGTCAAGCATGCCGTACGCCATGGTTAAGCCATTTTGATGCCTCTCTCCTCTCCACCATAGAGTTTTCCATCACCCAAGAGCGGAAGGGCCCTTAACCACGGTTCCACGGCTCCAAAACTGCCATATTTGCACACACAACCATCTTGCCGCATGGTCGGTTCCAAGCGTCCTATGGCTCTGGCACGAAGTCAAGCATGCCCGTACGCCATGGTTAAGGCATTTTGACACATCGGCTTCTCTACCATAGTGTTTGCCATAGCTCGAGAGCACGAATGGCCCTTAACCTCGGCTCCACGGCTCGAAGCGCCATATTTGCACACACGACTTTCTTTGCCGTCGCCGGTTCCTGCGCGTCCTACGGCTCCTCGCACCAAGTCAAGCATGCCCATGCGCCATGGTTAAGGCGTTTTGACACCTCGGCCCTCTCCACCACAGCATTTATTGCGGCTCGAGGACCCGAATGGCCCTTAACCATGGCTCCACGGCTCCAGAACTGCCATATTTGCACACACGACTATGCTACCGCACAGCCGGTTCCTGCGTGTCCTACGGCTCTCGGCACTAGGTCAAGCACGACCGTATGCCATGGTTAAGGTGTTTTGATGCCTCTGGCCTCACCACCACAATGTTTGTCATCACCCGAGAGCCCGAACGGCCCTTAACCACAGCTAAATGACTCCAGAACTTCCATATTTGCACACACGACTGTCTTTGCCGCACGGCCGGATCCTGTGCATCCTATGGCTCCGGCACAGGTCAAGCATGCCCGTACGCCATGGTTAAGCCATTTTGATGCCTCTCTCCTCTCCACCATAGAGTTTTCCATCACCCAAGAGCCCGAAGGGCCCTTAACCACGGTTCCACGGCTCCAAAAGCTGCCATATTTGCACACACAACCATCTGCCGCATGGTCGGTTCCAATCGCGTCCTATGGCTCTGGCGCACCGGAAGTCAAGCATGCCCGTACGCCATGGTTAAGGCATTTTGACACATCGGCTTCTCTACCATAGTGTTTGCCATAGCTCGAGAGCACGTGAATGGCCCTTAACCTCGGCTCCACGGCTCCGGGCGCCATATTTGCACACACGACTTTCTTTGCCCCGCACGGCCGGTTCCTGCGCGTCCTACGGCTCCTCGCACCAAGTCAAGCACGCCCATGCGCCATGGTTAAGGCATTTTGACACCTCTGGCCTCTCCACCACAGCATTTATTGCGGCTCGAGGACCCAAATGGCCCTTAACCATGGCTTAACAGCTCTAGAACTGCCATATTTGCACACACGACTATGCTACCGCACAGCCGGTTCCTGCGTGTCCTACAGCTCTGGGCACTAGGTCAAGCACGACCGTATGCTATGGTTAAGGTATTTTGACGCCTCTGGCCTCACCACCACAATGTTTGTCATCACCTGAGAGCCCGAACGGCCCTTAACCACAGCTCCATGACTCCAGAACTTCCATATTTGCACACATTGTCTTTGCTGCCGCACGGCGGATCCTGTGCATCCCTATGGCTCCGGCACCGGGTCAAGCATGCCCGTACGCCATGGTTAAGCCATTTTGATGCCTCTCTCCTCTCCACCATAGAGTTTTCCATCACCCAAGAGCGTGAAGGGCCCTTAACCCACGGTTCCACGGCTCCAAAACTGCCATATTTGCACACACAACCATGCTGCCGCATGGTCGGTTCCAAGCGTCCTATGGCTCCGGCACGCGAGTCAAGCATGCCCATACGCCATGGTTAAGGCATTTTGACACATCTGGCTTCTCTACCATAGTGTTTGCCATAGCTCGAGAGCTGAATGGCCCTTAACCTCGGCTCACGGCTCGAGCGCCATATTTGCACACACGACTTTTCTTTGCCACCACCGGCCGGTTCTACGCGTCCTACGGCTCCTCGCACCAAGTCAAGCACGCCCATGCGCCATGGTTAAGGCGTTTTGACACCTCGGCCTCTCCACCACAGCATTTATTGCGGCTCGAGGACCGAATGGCCCTTAACCATGGCTCCACGGCTCTAGAACTGCCATATTTGCACACACGACTATGCTACCGCACCCGGTTCTGCGTGTCCCTGCTCTCGGCACTAGGTCAAGCACGACCGTATGCCATAGTTAAGGTATTTTGATGCCTCGGCCTCACCACCACAATGTTTGTCATCACCGAGAGCCCGAACGGCCCTTAACCATAGCTCCATGACTCGAACTTCCATATTTGCACACTGTTGTCTTTGCTGCCGCACGGCTAGGATCCTGTGCATCCTATGGCTCCGGCACGGGTCAAGCATGCCCGTACGCCATGGTTAAGCCATTTTGATGCCTCTCTCCTCTCCACCATAGAGTTTTCCATCACCCAAGAGCCCGAAGGGCCCTTAACCATGGTTCCACGGCTCCAAAAGCGCCATATTTGCACACACAACCATGCTGCCGCATGGTCGGTTCCAACGCGTCCTATGGCTCACAGCAGAGTCAAGCATGCCCGTACGCCATGGTTAAGGCATTTTGACACATCGGCTTCTCTACCATAGTGTTTGCCATAGCTCGAGAGCACGAATGGCCCTTAACCTCGGCTCCACGGCTCCGAAGCTGCCATATTTGCACACACGACTTTCTTTGCCGCACGGGCGGTTCCTGCGCGTCCTACGGCTCCTCGCACCAAGTCAAGCACGCCCATGCGCCATGGTTAAGGCGTTTTGACACCTCGGCCTCTCCACCATAGCATTTATTGCGGCTCGAGGACCCGAATGGCCCTTAACCATGGCTCCACGGCTCTAGAAGCGCCATATTTGCACACACGACTATGCTACCGCCTGCCCGGTTCTGCGTGTCCTCTGCTCTCGGCACTAGGTCAAGCACGACCGTATGCTATGGTTAAGGTATTTTGACGCCTCTGGCCTCACCACCACAATGTTTGTCATCACCCGAGAGCCCGAACGGCCCTTAACCACAGCTCCATGACTCGAACTTCCATATTTGCACACACGTCCGCCGCACGGCCGGATCCTGTGCATCCTATGGCTCCGGCACCGGGTCAAGCATGCCCGTACGCCATGGTTAAGCCATTTTGATGCCTCTCTCCTCTCCACCATAGAGTTTTCCATCACCCAAGAGCCCGGGGGGCCCTTAACCACGGTTCCACGGCTCCAAAGCGCCATATTTGCACACACAACCATCTTGCCCGCATGGTCGGTTCCAACGCGTCCTATGGCTCAGCACGAGTCAAGCATGCCCGTACGCCATGGTTAAGGCATTTTGACACATCGGCTTCTCTACCATAGTGTTTGCCATAGCTATGGAGAGCACGAATGGCCCATAACCTCGGCTCCACGGCTCATAGGCTGCCATATTTGCACACACGACTTTCTTTGCCCGCACGGCCGGTTCCTGCGCGTCCTACGGCTCCTCGCACCAAGTCAAGCACGCCCATGCGCCATGGTTAAGGCGTTTTGACACCTCTCGGCCTCTCCACCATAGCATTTATTGTGGCTCGAGGACCCGAATGGCCCTTAACCATGGCTCCGCGGCTCTAGAAGCTGCCATATTTGCACACACGACTATGCTACCGCACGGCGGTTCTGCGTGTCCTACGGCTCTCGGCACTAGGTCAAGCACGACCATATGCTATGGTTAAGGTATTTTGACACCTCGGCCTCACCACCACAATGTTTGTCATCACTAGAGCCCGAACGGCCCTTAACCACAGCTCCATGACTCAGAACTTCCATATTTGCACACACGGCTGTCTTTGCGCACGGATCTGTGCATCCTATGGCTCCCGGCAGGTCAAGCATGCCCGTACGCCATGGTTAAGCCATTTTGATGCCTCTCTCCTCTCCACCATAGAGTTTTCCATCACCCAAGAGCCGTGAAGGGCCCTTAACCATGGTTCCACGGCTCCAAAACTGCCATATTTGCACACACAACCATCTTGCCGCATGGTCGGTTCAATGCGCGTCCTATGGCTCAAAGCACGAGTCAAGCATGCCCGTACGCCATGGTTAAGGCATTTTGACACATACGGCTTCTCTACCATAGTGTTTGCCATAGCTCGAGAGCCTGAATGGCCCTTAACCTCGGCTCCACGGCTCGAGCGCCATATTTGCACACACGACTTTCTTTGCCGCAGTAGGTTCTGCGCGTCCTACGGCTCCTCGCACCAAGTCAAGCACGCCCATGCGCCATGGTTAAGGCGTTTTGACACCTTTGGCCTCTCCACCACAGCATTTATTGTGGCTCGAGGACCCGAATGGCCCTTAACCATGGCTCCACGGCTCTAGAAGCTGCCATATTTGCACACACGACTATGCTACCCACACGGCCCGGTTCCTGCGTGTCCTACTCTCGGCACTAGGTCAAGCACGACCGTATGCTATGGTTAAGGTATTTTTGGCCTCGGCCTCACCACCACAATGTTTGTCATCACCCGAGAGCCCGAACGGCCCTTAACCACGGCTCCATGACTCCAGAACTTCCATATTTGCACACACGACTGTGTCTTTGCCCACGGCCGGATCTATGCATCCTATGGCTCCCGGCACCGGGTCAAGCATGCCCGTACGCCATGGTTAAGCCATTTTGATGCCTCTCTCCTCTCCACCATAGAGTTTTCCATCACCCAAGAGCCCAAGGGCCCTTACACCACGGTTCCACGGCTCCAAAACTGCCATATTTGCACACACAACCATGCTGCCGCATGCCTCGGTTCCAACGCGTCCTATGGCTCTCACCCGAGTCAAGCATGCCCATACGCCATGGTTAAGGCATTTTGACACATCTGGCTCTCTACCATAGTGTTTGCCATAGCTCGAGAGCACGAATGGCCCTTAACCTCGGCTCCACGGCTCGGAAGCGCCATATTTGCACACACGACTTTTTTTGCCGCACTTTTGCGGTTCTGCGCGTCCTACGGCTCCTCGCACCAAGTCAAGCACGCCCATGCGCCATGGTTAAGGCGTTTTGACACCTCGGCCTCTCCACCACAGCATTTATTGCGGCTCGAAGCCCGAATGGCCCTTAACCATGGCTCCAGCTCTAGAGCACCATATTTGCACACACGACTATGCTACCGCTGGTAGGTTCTGCGTGTCCTACAGCTCTCGGCACTAGGTCAAGCACGACCGTATGCTATGGTTAAGGTATTTTGACGCCTCTGGCCTCACCACCACAATGTTTGTCATCAGCGAGAGCCCGAAACGGCCCTTAACCACAGCTCCATGACTCCGAACTTCCATATTTGCACGGGCATCTGTCTTAGCCGCCGGCCGGATCTGTGCATCTATGGCTCCGGCAGGGTCAAGCATGCCCGTATGCCATGGTTAAGCCATTTTGATGCCTCTCTCCTCTCCACCATAGAGTTTTCCATCACCCAAGAGCCCGAAGGGCCCTTAACCACGGTTCCACGGCTCCAAAAGCTTGCCATATTTGCACACACAACCATCTTTTGCATGGTCGGTTCTGCGTCTATGGCTCGGCACGAGTCAAGCATGCCATACGCCATGGTTAAGGCATTTTGACACATCGGCTTCTCTACCATAGTGTTTGCCATAGCTCGAGAGCACGAATGGCCCTTAACCTCGGCTCACGGCTCAGGCGCCATATTTGCACACCGACTTTTCTTGCCACGGCCGGTTCCTGCGCGTCCTACGGCTCCTCGCACCAAGTCAAGCATGCCCATGCGCCATGGTTAAGAGCGTTTTGACACCTCTGGCCTCTCCACCACAGCATTTATTGCGGCTCGAGGACCCGAATGGCCCTTAACCATGGCTCCGGCTCTGCTTGCCATATTTGCACACACGACTATGCTACCGCACGGAGCGGTTCCTGCGTGTCCTACGGCTCTCGGCACTAGGTCAAGCACGGCCGTATGCTATGGTTAAGGTATTTTGACACCTCGGCCTCACCACCACAATGTTTGTCATCACCCCGAGAGCCGACGGCCCTTAACCATAGCTCCATGACTCCAGAACTTCCATATTTGCACACATGAATGTCTTTGCCCGCACGGCCGGATCACATGCATCCTATGGCTCCGGCACGGGTCAAGCATGCCGTACGCCATGGTTAAGCCATTTTGATGCCTCTCTCCTCTCCACCATAGAGTTTTCCATCACCCAAGAGGCAGAAGGGCCCTTAACCACGGTTCCACGGCTCCAAAAGCGCCATATTTGCACACACAACCATCTTTGCTGCGCATGGTCCGGTTCAACGCGTCCTATGGCTCTGGCACGAGAGTCAAGCATGCCCGTACGCCATGGTTAAGGCATTTTGACACATCGGCTTCTCTACCATAGTGTTTGCCATAGCTTGAGCAAAATGGCCCTTAACCTCGGCTCACGGCTCCCGAAGCGCCATATTTGCACACACGACTTTCTTTATACGGCGGTTCCTGCGCGTCCTACGGCTCCTCGCACCAAGTCAAGCACGCCCATGCGCCATGGTTAAGGCGTTTTGACACCTCTGGCCTCTCCACCACGGCATTTATTGCGGCTCGAGGACCGAATGGCCCTTAACCATGGCTCCACAGCTCTAGAAGCGCCATATTTGCACACACGACTATGCTACCGCACGGGCCCGGTTCTGCGTGTCCTACGGCTCTCGGCACTAGGTCAAGCACGACCGTATGCCATGGTTAAGGTATTTTGATGCCTCAGCGGCCTCCCACCACCACAATGTTTGTCATCACCGAGAGCACGACGGCCCTTAACCACGGCTCCATGACTCGAACTTCCATATTTGCACACACGACTGTCTTTGCGCCGCGGCCGGATCTGTGCATCCTATGGCTCGACCGGCAAGGTCAAGCATGCCCGTATGCCATGGTTAAGCCATTTTGATGCCTCTCTCCTCTCCACCATAGAGTTTTCCATCACCCAAGAGCCCGAAGGGCCCTTAACCATGGTTCCGGCTCCAAAGCGCCATATTTGCACACACAACCATCTTTGCCGCATGGTCGGTTCACGCATCCTATGGCTCACAGCACGAGAGTCAAGCATGCCCGTACGCCATGGTTAAGGCATTTTGACACATCTGGCTTCTCTACCATAGTGTTTGCCATAGCTCGAGAGCCTGAATGGCCCTTAACCTCGGCTCCACGGCTCCAGAACTGCCATATTTGCACACACGACTTTGTTGCCGCACGGCCGGTTCCTGCGCGTCCTACGGCTCCTCGCACCAAGTCAAGCACGCCCATGCGCCATGGTTAAGGCGTTTTGACACCTCTGGCCTCTCCACCACAGCATTTATTGCGGCTCGAGGACCCGAATGGCCCTTAACCATGGCTCCTGGCTCTAGAGCGCCATATTTGCACACACGACTATGCTACCGCACGGCCCGGTTCCTGCGTGTCCTCTGACTCTCGGCACTAGGTCAAGCATGACCGTATGCTATGGTTAAGGTATTTTGATGCCTCTGGCCTCACCACCACAATGTTTGTCATCACCGAGAGCCCGGCGGCCCTTAACCATAGCTCCATGACTCTAGAACTTCCATATTTGCACACACGGCTTGTCTTTGCCTGCAGCCATTGGGATCTGTGCATCCTATGGCTCCCGGCACCCGGGTCAAGCATGCCGTACGCCATGGTTAAGCCATTTTGATGCCTCTCTCCTCTCCACCATAGAGTTTTCCATCACCCAAGGCCCGAAGAACCCTTAACCGGTTCCACGGCTCCAAAGCGCCATATTTGCACACACAACCATCTTTGCCGCATGGTCGGTTCTGCGTCCTATGGCTCTGGCACGAGTCAAGCATGCCCGTACGCCATGGTTAAGGCATTTTGACACATCGGCTTCTCTACCATAGTGTTTGCCATAGCTCGAGAGCCTAAATGGCCCTTAACCTCGGCTCCACGGCTCCCGAAGCTGCCATATTTGCACACACGACTTTTTTGCCCACGGCGGTTCTGCGCGTCCTACGGCTCCTCGCACCCCAAGTCAAGCACGCCCATGCGCCATGGTTAAGGCATTTTAACACCTTTGGCCTCTCCACCACAGCATTTATTGTGGCTCGAGGACCCGAATGGCCCTTAACCATGGCTCCATGACTCTAGAAGCGCCATATTTGCACACACGACTATGCTACCGCCTGATACGGTTCTGCGTGTCCTACGGCTCTCGGCACTAGGTCAAGCACGGCCGTATGCCATGGTTAAGGTATTTTGATGCCTACGGCCTCACCACCACAATGTTTGTCATCACCTTAGGAGAGCCCGACGGCCCTTAACCACAGCTCCATGACTCGAGAACTTCCATATTTGCACACACGGCTTGCTCCCCGCACGGCCGGATCTGTGCATCCTATGGCTCTTGGCACCGGGTCAAGCATGCCCGTACGCCATGGTTAAGCCATTTTGATGCCTCTCTCCCTCTCCACCATAGAGTTTTCCATCACCCAGAGCCCGAAGGGCCCTTAACCACGGTTCCACGGCTCCAAAGCGCCATATTTGCACACACAACCATCTTTGCATGTAGTTGGTTCCAACGCATCCTATGACTCTCGACGGAAGTCAAGCATGCCCGTACGCCATGGTTAAGGCATTTTGACACCTCTGGCTTCTCTACCATAGTGTTTGCCATAGCTCGGGAGTGAACCCCTCTAACCTCGGCTCCACGGCTCCAGAACTGCCATATTTGCACACACGACCATGCTGCCGCACGGTCGGTTCCTGCGCGTCCTACGGCTCCTCGCACCAAGTCAAGCACGCCCATGCGCCATGGTTAAGGCGTTTTGACACCTCTGGCCTCTCCACCACAGCATTTATTGCGGCTCGAGGACCCAAATGGCCCTTAACCATGGCTCCACTTGACTCTAGAAGCGCCATATTTGCACACACGACTATGCTACCACCGCAGCCGCGGTTCCTGCGTGTCCTGACTCTTGGCACTAGGTCAAGCATGACCGTATGCATAGTTAAGGCATTTTGATGCCTCTGCCTCCCCACCACAATGTTTGTCATCACCCGAGAGCCGACGGCCCTTAACCACAGCTCTGACTCGAACTTCCATATTTGCACCTGCAGAGGTGTCGCGCCACTGGTGGAGATCCTGTGCATCCTGTAGCTCCCGGC
>JAENPR010002616.1:0-49847 GCA_018135685.1 Themeda triandra
TCCATGTTTAGTCAACACATCCAAATTCTCTCCACATCTTGGACAAAGTCCAAACCAGCCCCTCCACCTCTCCTTCATGTGGAAATGCCACAACTCTATTCTCAACGGTCGGTGGCCCTGGTTACCATGCATGGGAACAACTACATTAGTTCTCCCCTTAATCAAATGGTCCCTTCTCTCCCTAAATTTCCACTTCACTCCCGCGGATTCCATCTCCTCTCAAATCCATGAGTAAAGGAATTAAGAACATGCATTTCTCATCTCTTACGCCACGCCAATTCTTTCTCCTCATGCAAAAATATAAAAAATTTTCCTTTCTTCCAATCTCACTTATGTGTGCTCCTTCACTCCATTCTTTTTCAATGACATGCATGCACATAACAGCTGACCATATATTCTCCACTCTCTCTCCCTCCATCACGCACAACAAATGGACATCACCCACGGTCGCCATCTAGTCTAGATGATGCCGCCTTCATACTTCCTTCCATGCGAGAAACGCAAAGAAATGCCCCTTCCCTAACTCCCTTTAGAATCCTTCTTTATTCTCCTATATTTAGCACTCTCTAATTACATGAGTGTGAAAGACTCACCCCGGAAACCAGCCATGCGCCTCCCTCCCTCCACCGCAACACAGATACGCATCCTCCATCTCCTCATCTTCCATGGACGCCCCATCTCCTCATCCCTCTCCCACTCCCTTCTCTCACAAAAATTGGAGCCCCATACAGTGGATTCGGTGCCGCTGCCGATCCTCATCTCGAGGATTGAACTATCAATTGGAGAAGGCAGCGAGATGTTGTTTCTTCTTTGTACAAGTCATGTGTGGAGCTCGCCTTCTTGGGTGAGATGTGCCTCTTTCCTCCTCTTGCGGTGCCATGAATCCCCTCACCTCATATGTGAGTCTTGCAACACGGGAAGACAATCGAGATCGCGGCCACGTTCATCATCATTTCCTCTTGAGCCTAATCACGTTGTTGAAAAAATGACAATTGTGCCGGTTCTGTACATGACATGGTGAGGTCGCCCTGCCTATTTCCCTCTCGATCTTCTTTGCTCTTGTAACTCTCCATCCACTCTTGGTCTCTCATGTCGTGCAGAATCATCACCCAAAGTGGAATTGATTTGTCCATTGATCGCTGAGTGTTAGAATTTATATGGATATTCCCCTAAATCCATATGTAGAAATTCTAATAAATCTCAAAGGCCCAATACATGTGTTCCCTAATGGGCTTTAATGATTAAGCCCATGAGTAAAGGTGAGGTACAATATCAATTAGTACCATATTGCTAGTTGATGTAGATGTAGGGGTCTTCCTCCACATATATACGCACTAGATGCTTGTGGGAATATACACAACAATAAAAAGACTACAATTGGGATTTTCAATTAGAAAATCTAACGTAGTAAAATAGTGTTTTCCTCTTCTCACTACTGCGTTGCCCGTCGTAGTCTTCTCCATCTCGATCGCTCGGCGTGCACGCGGCGACCGGGAGCGGGTCTCTGGAACCCTCGTCTTTGCGATGACCGAGGGAGAAGCGGAAATAAGGTTTTTGGGAAAGCGCTCTTAGCGCGGCTGCTCCAAAATCATCGTCGCTCGTCGTCATCAAGCTTCTTGGATCGTCTACGGGACGCTGGCTAAGCTCGTACCATCGTCGTCTCGTCGTCATCAAGCTTATTTTGGAGACGCCTAGCTAAGTCATTGACATCATCGTCTCATCGTCATCAAGCTTGCTAGATCGCTTCACGGGAGACGCCTTAGCTACAGCTCGTGCCATCGCCGTCATCAAGCTTTGCCGGATCGTCTACGAAGGAGACGCGACAAGCTCTGCCAAGCCGCTATCGTGCCATCGTAAAATCGCGTACGTCATCTCGCCGGCAAGACGCGGCCGTCGCCGCTGTCGAGCTTGTGGGATCGTTTACAGAGGACGCCAACACAAGCTCACGTTGCAATCATCGTATGCATCTTCACCACCAAGTACTTCTACAATCGCGGTATAAATCTAACTAGTGTATGAGTTGGGTTTACGCTAGTTATCATGTTCATGCTATGCGATATCATGATTTGTCTGTAGTATATGTGATATCTTCGTCTGCATGCTAGTGATCGTACTATGCTCAATCTAGTTGATCACCTTGTCATGATCTATATTCGCCTTAACTGCGGAATTCTAATGCGAGTTGCCTAATTTTTCCAACAATCCAAAAACCTTATAATAGGCTTTTTCTTGATTTAAGTATGGTTGCTTTTTCAACGGTCGAGACTAGAAAAAGTATTCTAGTGCACATTTAAAGAGGTGGCAGTTAAGGCCGTTCGGCTAAAGGCTAAAGTGTTACGGGATTAGTGTTGGCTCATGTAGGAAATATCTCTAGAGAAAATCGGGAGAAGATTCCGGGAAGACCACACTATTCTTAGAGGAAGAACAATCTGGAATAATAAACCTTTCAATGCCAAGATAGTAACTACCTTTGAGAAGAAGCAAGCTAAGTAGAGTTGCCTTGCTTCACTTGTGAGAGCTTAGTCACTTTTCCGTGGGAAAAAGAAGAATGTCAACCTCGTGACTATTACTTGAGCTTGATGGGGAGTGTGGTAATGTTTCTACCTGATTTTGTTTCGGTCCCAAGTTGGTGGGTTGATACGGGTGCTAATATTCACGTGTGTCCGACATATCTTTGTTTTCTTCTTATCATTAGGCTTCAAGGTTCCTCTGTTTTGATGGGAATGGGTCACATGCTTGTTCATGGTGTTGGCACGGTAGATCGAAGTTTACTTCAGAAAATTGTGCAACTAAAGAACGTGCGACATGTTCCTACTATTCGTAAGAACCTTGTTAGTGCCTCCCTCTTTTGAGATGGGTTTAAGGTGGTACTAGAATCAATAAAGTTGTAATATCTAAGCATGGATGTTGTTGGTAAAGGCTATGATTGTGGAGGTTTTGTTTCGTTTATCTTGTGATTTTTGTAACGGAAGTCGTTGAATCACATTGTGGCACAATTAATGATAGTTCTAGTGTTTGGCATTCTCGTTTATGTCATGTGAACTTTGGTTTGATGTCACGGTGTCTAGCTTGAACTTAATTCGAGTATTTCACTATTGTCAAAGGTTCTAAGTGCCATAATTTGTGTGCAATCTAAGCAACCTCGAAAGCCTCACAAAGGCGGCGGAGAGACACTTGGCACCTCTAGAACTCATACATTACGATCTTGTGAGATGAATGGTGTGTTGACAAAAGGTGGAAAGAGATATTTCATGACTTTGATTGATGATGCAACTAGATTTTGCTATGTTTACTTGTTGAAAACTAAAGATGAAGCGTTTGACTACTTTAAAATCTATAAGGCGGAAGTTGAGAATCAACTAGAGAGAAAAATTAAACGTCTAAGGTCGGATCGTGGTGGTGAATATTTTCCTACATCTTTGATGATTTTTGTGCGGAACATGGTATTATTCATGAGAGGACACCTCCCCTATTCGCCCGAATCAAACGGGTTGCCGAGAGGAAAAATCGCACATTGAGCGACTTAGTGAATGCCATGTTAGACACTATTTGGTTTATCTAAGGCATGGTGGGGGAAGCTTTATTGATCACTTGAGTCATGTCTGGAATAGAATTCCAAATGAAATAAAGATACAACTCCATATGAGCAATGGGTTGGAAGGAAACCATCACTCTCATACTTGCGCACGTGGGGATGTTTGGCGAAAGTCAATGTTCCAATTTCTAAGAAGCGTAAGCTTGGACCAAGAGCGTGGGATTGTGTCTTTCTAGGATATGCTCATCGGAGCATTGCACATAGATTTTTAGTAGTAAAATCTGAAGTTTTCGATATGTATATTGATACAATCTTTGAATCTCGTGATGCTACATTTTTTGAGAATATATTTCCTATGAAAGATATATGTAGCAATGCTAAATTTTCTACCGAGTTAGCTCGATTTTACTACACCTATCGAGCATCCGGTTGAGCCATTTGAACAACCACTTGAAGAAGCCCTTGAGGAGGATGACAATGAAGTTCCTGTGAGGAACAAGAGACGAAGGATTGCAAAATCTTTTGGTGATGATTCATTGTGTACCTTGTGGACGATACTCCCACCTCTATTACGAGAGGCATATGCATCTCTTGATGCAGATGATTGGAAAAAAAGAAGAGCTGTTCGGAGTGAGATCGACTCGATTCTTTCTAATGGAACATGGGAGTTATCGATTTACCATTTGGGTGTAAGCCTATTGGTTGCAAATGGGTGTTCAAGAAGAAGCTTAGGCCTGATGGTACTATTGATAAGTACAAGGCTCTGGCTTGTGGCTAAGGGTTATACACAAAAGGAAGGTGAAGATTTCTTTGACACTTATTCCTGTTGCTAGAATGACCACTATTCGGGTACTACTTTCCTTGGGCGCCTCATATGGTCTTATCATTCATCAAATGGATGAGAGAACTTGCTTTCATAATGGAGAGTTGGATGAGGAGATTTACATGGATCAAATTGATGGGATTTGTAGTAAAGGTGAAGAAGCGAAAAGGTGTGTAAATTATTGAAATCTTTGTATGGCTTGAAACAAGCACCCAAACAATGGCATGAGAAGTTCGACACCACTTTAACTAGTGCGGGCTTTTTTGTTAATGAGGCGATAGGTGGTGTGTGTATCGACATGGTGGGGGCCAACTGCTTATTTCCAGCTTATATGTTGATGATATTCGATTTCGGAACAAACATTGATGTGATCAATGAAGTCAAGTCCTTCTTGTCTAAGAGTTTTGACATGAAAGATCTAGGAGAAGCTAATGTAATATTCTAAACATCAAACTTGATTAAGGAAGAGAGTGGGATTACTTTGTTGCAATCTCACTATGTTGAGAAGCTCTTAAGCCGTTTGGCTTTATGGATAGCAAGCCTTCTCCAACACCTTATGATCCTAGTGTGACATTGAGAAAGAACAAGAGAATTACTAGAGATCAATTGAGATACTCTGGGAGATAATTGGTTCACTCATGTATCTAGCTAGCGGAACTGGACCCGAGACATCTTTTCTTTGAGAGCAAGTTGAGTAGGTACATGTCCAACCCGGTGATGATCATTGGCATGCACTTGAAAGGGTCTTGCGTTATCTTAAGGGTACAATGAGTTTTGGGATTCACTATTGGGCACCCAGTGTGCTAGAGGGATATAGTGATGAACTAGATTTACGATATTGATCAAATCTATGCCACTAGTGGGTATGTATTTACTCTTGGAGGTGGTGAGTGTCATGGTCTTGCCTAAACAGACTATATTGACTAAATCAACCATGGAAGCAGAACTTACATGCCTTTGGATACAAGCATCGCGAGGCGAGGGCACGTGAACTCTTGTGCGACTTCACCGGTGGTTGAAAAACCAATACCGGCTATCCTTATGAGCTGTGATAATCAAACGGTGATCACTAAAGTGAATAGTGCTAAGGATAATGCGAAGTCAACAAGACGTTTAAAAGACGTTTGAAAACTATCGGGAAGGCGAAACTCCGGGTAATTAGTGTGGCTTATGTCCAAATGCATACAAAAACCAGCATGCATCCCTTTACAAAAGGGCTATCACGAAATGTGATAGAAATGCGCATCAAGGAGATGGGAATGAGACCCATGTGAGTTTACGGCCGGTAGTAACCCAACCTTTTTGATCGGAGATCCCGTGACTAAGGATGCAGGAAGAACAAGCTACTGTAAACCGAGGAGTATAATAATAACCCTCTCTAAGTGAAGATGCAATACTCTCAATGCAATGAGGAGCCTGCTTGTATGGCGGAGTTGGCTAATGCCTTAATATGTTCTATTGGCTTTAACAAGCGAAGATCTTTGTCCCTGCAGAGCATTCTTGAATGAACATACCTATATGAGTTTTAGTATTAAACGTCGCGTCCATGAGACTTGGGTGGTCTCTAGTAAGCTCATGAAGAGACCAAGGAGTACGACGTATATGCTCCACCCACGGGAAGGCTGTTTGGCGGCCAGTACTAGTTTGACTTTGAGTAAAACTCATTCGCACAAAACTGCAATTCAAGGCGTAGTCCATTGTTCAAGTTGTGAATTGGTCTAACTTAAAGCTCTAGGCGGATGTTCAACTTACCAGGTCTCTTTGAAATACTAGTATATAAACGGTAGTGAGAGAGAAGAAAAAATGTCTATATTGGGAATTTGAGATCGTGGGGATTATTTAGAATTTATATGGATATTCCCCTAAATCCATATGTAGAAATTCTAATAAATCTCAAAGGCCCAATACATGTGTTCCCCTAATGGGCTTTAATGATTAAGCCATGAGTAAGGTGGGAGGTACAATATCAATTAGTACCATATTGCTAGTTGATGTAGATGTAGGGGGTCTTCCTCCACATATATACGTACCGATGCTTGTGGGAATATACACAACAACAAAAGACTACAATTGGGATTTTCAATTAGAAAATCCTAACGTAGTAAAATAGTGTTTTCACTCTTCTCCTCTTTGCGTTGCCGTCGTAGTCTCTCCATCCCGATCGTCGGCGTGCGCGGCGGGAGAGCGGGTCTCCGGAACCCTCGTCTTTGCGATCTTTACTTAGGAGAAGGCGGAATAAGGTTTTTGGGAAGCGCTCTTCGCCTTGGCTGCTCCAAAATCATCGTCGTCTCGTCGTCATCAAGCTTGCTGGATCGCTCTACGGGAGACGCTAGCTACAAGCTCGTACCATGATCGTCTCGTCGTCATCAAGCTTCTTGGATCGTCCTACGGGACGCCTAGCTACAAGCTCGTGACATCATCGTCTCGTCGTCATCAAGCTTGCTAGATCGTTCACGGGGAGACGCCTAGCTACAAGCTCGTGCCATCGTTGTCATCAAGCTTGCTGGATCGTCTACGGGGAGACGCTCGGCGACAAGCTCTACAAGCTCGTGCCATCGTCGTCGGCGGCCACGTCATCATCTCATCGTCGTCGGCGGACGTCGTCTCGTCGTCGTCGAGCTTGTGGGGATCGTCTACGGGAGACGCTCGGCGACAAGCTCACGTTGCAATCATCGTATGCATCTTCACCACCAAGTACTTCTACAATCGGTATAAATCTAACTAGTGTAAGTTGGGTTTACGCTAGTTATCATGTTCATGCTATGCGATATCATGATTTGTCACGCTAGTATATGTGATATCTTGATCTGCCATGCTAGTAATCGTACTATGCTCAATCTAGTTGATCACCTTGTCATGATCTATATTCTGGTTTTAATCACGGTAAAATTAATCCCGGAAGTTGCCTAATTTTTCCAACACGCATATGAGCCCTATTACATCATCATCATCGATTCCGGTTGGCATCACCTTCATCTCCAATGCCAATGATGATGTGAGGACCATCATGATCTCCATCTTGTTTACATGTTACGCATTGTAGAACACGTGCCATGACATACGCATGGTCAAATTCCGGCAAAGTTTCCTAACAATCATGTCTATCATTGGACAGCAGCAATGCTACCGGTTGGCATTGATGTTCCCATTGATCCAGACCTATAGTCATCAAACCCTTCAACCACAATGTATTTATTTAAGTTGCACATGTCCCCAAAGCGGTTTTGGCAAAATGATCCAAGACAAAAGAGATATCGTTCTTGTGCTTGTGGCCTCGCTTTCTTGCAGCGGTCTTGATACCGGTCTGGCTTGCGTGTTCCAGTGTTTCGAATCGATTGGTCAAGCCCTTTAACCACAATATGTTTTATATCCTTGTGCACATCACTGTAAAATATCTTGTCCATACTGAGTTCATATTCAGAGATATCATCATCTTCGTGCTTGTTGTTCCTGCTGTCCGGTCAACACAGTGTCTGAATGGCATTGACGTTCCTGCTTAATCCACTATCTCGAATACTCAAACCATTCAACGGTATCGTACCTAATATATTTGCACATGTCTTTGCAAGTTGGATTGATCACAAGTGCCACAATGACCGAGATAACAATGGCGTAGTATCTTCTATTCCTGCTGTCCGAGAAATCAGCAATGCCACCGTTTTGTATTCATGTTTCCCAACGGATAGTCAAACTACCATGAACTTTTGCTATAACATACTACATGAAGTCCAGAACAGCCCCACAAACTGGATTTCCAATTGAGTCCCACTATTCTCTGCTCCTTGTGATCCTATTTCTAGTTGTTCGCCAACATGCACATTTTGGCGGCTCTTGGTGTTTTACACCTTAGCACGACCACTTGTCAAAATATGTTCCATGTGTCCTCTTCACATATCCTTAGTCATCAACAATAATTCATCAATAGATCCTTGTGTTGTATAAATCTTCCAAGTTAGTCCATATCCATCATGTTTATTCCATTCCTATCATTTGCCAAATCCTCCTAGTCTCTACATTGATTTTGCATATCTCTTAAACCATCTTGTTTTAGTTGTTTTTGCGCTCAACGATCGTAGTTGCAATCCCTACATGTTTTAAAATCTTTGTCTAGTTTTATAAATAATGAATGGTGTATTGCTTCTAGGTTTTTCTATAATGCTTGTGATGGTTGTTGCTATCGTTAGAAGTGGAGCTATGCACGGATGATACGAGATGAGTTGGAAAGTTGGATGGCAAGCTTTCGAAAGGCAAGTATAGCTTGAGTTTGATTTCTATGATCATGATCTTGTAACTTGATTAATGTTTATGCAACAAACGTTAAAGATGACTTTTTAGCAACTTAAGAATTTATCCAGTAAGAGAACCTCCAGGATTTACAAGACAACCATGAGAACTACATGGCTCAGGTCTTAGTTGCATCTTGATCTGTTCTAGTTCGTTGCGGCCTACCGAAAGGGCAAGGGGGTGCCAAGTGAGGTATAGCTCTTGTCCGCCGTGATGTGTGCTAGGCTGCGGTCATGTGTGTGCCACTCTCGGAGGAGAGCATCTATATCTATTTGGTCAATCCGAAACCTTAGCGGCTGCTACTTATTAGAATGACTAGTGAAAAGCTTCGTAGTGACCCCGCCAACCTACCTTGGAAGTGGGTCAAGAGGCCGATCACCTCGGGCAAAAGGGCAATCACGACTTGTGGTGAAAGTGTACACCTCGCGAGAGTTTAATAAACTGTATACTAGCCTTGCTCAAGGACACGAGCGGCCTTGGAATCCTTACATAGATGATGACTTTCGATTGTTAACATGTTCATTGTTTACCGTTTTATGCTCTACATTATTTATGTTACATTGATCATGTGGTTATGGGATTACACTTGTTATACTTGTTGAGTTCGTCATGAACTCACTCTTGCTATTCCCCCACACCTCGGGAGGAGTTTAGGCTTGTGACTAACCGGTCGGTTGGATCCAGATGGAGTCTACACCCGGAGATTAAATTCGTCTTTCCATTGTTTGCTACCTAAGGTTATGTCTTTTATTTTAAATACGTTATAAATATTAAGCATTGTTTCTCGATACTACCTTTCATTTGTGGCTATATGTGAGATTTGACTTTAAGGCTCACATATGGTGTATATCTGGTTTTGTTCTTAAACCGGGTGTTACAAATGGTATCGGCTCAATCTCGTGTAGGACGTAAGCCTAGTTAGAAATGGTCGATTTTATAAACTTATTTTGCTAAAAACTTATCTTGTCTTCCTTCGCCTTGATATTTACTAAAGCAAAACTTTTTGTCGAAGCCCCTACCTTCTCCAAAAGAGCCATGAATGGCCCTTAACCATGGCTCCATAGCTCTAGAAGGCCATATTTGCACACACGAATATGCTACCGCCGCCCGGTTCGTGCGTGTCCTCTGACTCTTGACACTAGGTCAAGCATGACCGTCTGCCATGGTTAAGGCATTTTGATGCCTCCGGCCTCACCACCATAATGTTTGTCATCACCCGAGAGCACGAACGGCCCTTAACTATGCTCCACGACTCCGGAACATCCATAATTGCACACATGGTTGTGCTGCCACATGGTCGGATCCGTGCATCCTATGGCTCTCGGCACCGGGTCAAGCACGCCCTGTACGCCATGGTTAAGCCATTTTGATGCCTCTTACCTCTCCACCATAGAGTTTTCCATCACCTAAGAGCCTCGAAGGGCCCTTAACCATGCCTCCACGGCTCCAAAACCGCCATATTTGCACACTCGACCATGCTGCCGCACGGTCGGTTCCAACGCATTTTATGGCTCCCGGCTCGAGTCAAGCATGCCTATACGCCATGGTTAAGGCATTTTGACACCTCCGGCCTCTCTAACATAGCGTTTGCCGTCACTCGAGCCCGAACGGCACTTAACCTCGGCTCCACGGCTCCGTAACCGCCATATTTGCACACACGACTTTGTGCCCCGCACGGCCGGTTCTGCGCATCCTACGGCTCCTCGCACCAAGTCAAGCACGCCCATGCACTATGGTTAAGGCGTTTTGACACCGTCGGCCTCTCGACCACAAAGCATTTGTTGCCGCCCAAGAACCCGAATGGCCCTTAACCATGGCTCCACCGTTGTAGAAGCGCCTTATTTGCACACACGACTATGCTACCGCACGGCGGTTTCTACGTGTCCTACAACTCTCGACACTAGGTCAAGCACGACCGTATGCCATGGTTAAGGCATTTTGACACCTCCGGCCCCACCACCACAATGTTTGTCATCACTTGAGAGCCCGAACGGCCCTTAACTATAGCTCCACGACTCAGGAACAACCATAATTGCACACATGACTTGTCCGGCGCACGGCCGGATCCCGTGCATCCTACGGCTCTCGGCACGGTTCAAGCACACCCGTACGCCATGGTTAAGCCATTTTGATGCCTCTCACCTCTCCACCATAGAGTTTTCCATCACCCGAGAGCCCGAAGGGCCCTTAACCATGGCTCCACGGCGAAACTGCCACATTTGCACACACGACCATGCTTTGCCGCATGGTCGGTTCCAACGCGTCCTATGGCTCCAAGACTTTGAGTCAAGCATGCCCGTACGCCATGGTTAAGGCATTTTGACACCTCGGCCTCTCTACCATAGCGTTTGTCGTTGCTCGAGAGCCCGAACGGCTCTTAACCTCGGCTCCACGGCTCCGTAACCGCCATATTTGCACACACGACTTTCTTTGCCGCACGGCCGGTTCCTATGCGTCCTACGGCTCCTCGCACCAAGTCAAGCACGCCCATGCACCATGGTTAAGGCATTTTAACACATTTGGCCTCTCCACCACAAATTGTTTATTACCGCCCGAGAACCCGAATGGCCCTTAACCATGGCTCCACGGCTCTAGAAGGCGCCATATTTGCACACACGACTATGCTACCGCATGACGGTTCCCGCATGTCCTATAGCTCTCGACACTAGGTCAAGCACAACCGTATGCCATGGTTAAGGCGTTTTGACGCCTCCGGCCTCACCACCACAATATTTGTCATCACCCGAGAGCCCGAACGGCCCTTAACTATAGCTCCACGACTCAGAACATCCATAATTGCACACACGACCGTGCCGCCGCACAGGCCGGATCGTGCATCCTACGGCTCTCGGCACCGGGTGAAGCACGCCGGTACACCATGGTTAAGCCATTTTGATGCCTCTCACCTCTCCACCATAGAGTTTTTCATCACCCGAGAGCCTGAAGGGCCCTTAACCACAGCTCCACGGCTGCAAAACTGCCATATTTGCACACACGACCATGCTGCCGCACGATCGGTTCCAACGCATCCTATGGCTCTCGGCACTGAGTCAAGCATGCCCGTACACCATTGTTAATGCATTTTGACACCTCTGGCCTCTCTACCATAGTGTTTGCCATCGCTCGAGAGCCAGAACGGCCCTTAACCTTGGCTCCACGGCTCCGTAACCGCCATATTTGCACACACGACCATGCCGCCGCACGGCCGGTCCAACGCATCCTATGGCTCCCGGCACTGAGTCAAGCATGCCCGTACGCCATGGTTAAGGCATTTTGACACCTCTAGCCTCTCCACCACAGCGTTTGTTGTTGCTCGAGAACCTGAATGGCCCTTAACCATGGCTCCACAGCTCTAGAACTGCCATATTTGCACACACGAATATGCTACCGCACAAGGCCCGGTTCGTGCGTGTCCTACGGCTCTTGACACTAGGTCAAGCATGACCGTATGCCATGGTTAAGGCATTTTGATGCCTCCGGCCTCACCACCACAATGTTTGTCATCACCCGAGAGCCCGAACGGCCCTAAACTACAGCTCCACGACTCGAACATCCATAATTGCACACACGACCGTGTGCCGCACGGTCGGATCCCCGTGCATCCTATGGCTCTCGGCACCGGGTCAAGCACGCCCGTACGCCATGGTTAAGCCATTTTGATGCCTCTCACCTCTCCACCATAGAGTTTTCCATCACCCGAGAGCCTGAAGGGCCCTTAACCATGCCTCCACGGCTCCAAAGCGCCATATTTGCACACTCGACAATGCTGCCGCACGGCCGGTTCCAACGCATTTTATGGCTCCCGGCTTTCCGAGTCAAGCATGCACGTACGCCATGGTTAAGGCATTTTGACAACTCGGCCTCTCTACCATAGCGTTTTCCGTCACTCGAGAGCCCGAACGGCACTTAACCTCGGCTCCACGGCTCCGTAACCGCCATATTTGCACACACGACTTTGCCGCCGCACGGCCGGTTCCCGCGCATCCTACGGCTCCTCGCACCAAGTCAAGCACGCCCATGCACTATGGTTAAGGCATTTTGACACCGCCGGCCTCTCGACCACAGCATTTGTTGCCGCCCAAGAACCGAATGGCCCTTAACCATGGCTCCACCGCTCTAGAACCGCCATATTTGCACACACGACTATGCTACCGCACGCCCGATTCCTACGTGTCCTACAAAGCCTCGACACTAGGTCAAGCATGACCGTATGCCATGGTTAAGGCGTTTTGACACCTCGGGCCCCACCACCACAATGTTTGTCATCACTTGAGAGCCCGAACGGCCCTTAACTATAGCTCCACGACTCCGTAACATCCATAATTGCACACACGACTTGTGCCGGCGCACGCCGGATCCCGTGCATCCTACGGCTCTCGCACCGGTTCAAGCACACCCGTACGCCATGGTTAAGCCATTTTGATGCCTCTCACCTCTCCACCATAGAGTTTTCCATCACCCGAGAGCCCGAAGGGCCCTTAACCATGGCTCCACGGCAAAAACCGCCACATTTGCACACACGACCATGCCGCCGCATGGTCGGTTCCAACGCGTCCTATGGCTCCGGACCGAGTCAAGCAAGCCCGTACGCCATGGTTAAGGCATTTTGACACCTCTGGCCTCTCTACCATAGCGTTTATCGTCACTCGAGAGCCTGAGCGGCCATTAACCTCGGCTCCACGGCTCCAGAACTGCCATATTTGCACACACGACTTTGCTGCCGCACGGCCGGTTCTTATGCGTCCTACGGCTCCTCGCACCAAGTCAAGCACGCCCATGCACCATGGTTAAGGCATTTTGACACCTTTGGACTCTCTACCACAGCGTTTATTACCGCCCGAGAACCTGAATGGACCTTAACCATGGCTCCACAGCTCTAGAACTGCCATATTTGCACAGATGACTATGCTACCGCACAGCCAGTTCCTGCATGTCCTATAGCTCTCGACACTAGGTCAAGCACGACCGTATGCCATGGTTAAGGCGTTTTGATGCCTCTGGCCTCACCACCACAATATTTCTCATCACCCGAGAGCCCGAACGGCCCTTAACTATAGCTCCACGACTCCAGAACATCCATAATTGCACACACGACTGTGCTGCCGCACGCCCGGATCCCGTGCATCCTACGGCTCTCGGCACCGGGTCAAGCACGGCCGTACGCCATGGTTAAGCCATTTTGATGCCTCTCACCTCTCCACCATAGAGTTTTTCATCACCGAGAGCCCGAAGGGCCCTTAACCACAGCTCCACGGCCGCAAACCGCCATATTTGCACACACGACCATGCCGCCGCACTGGGCCGGTTCCAACGCATCCTATGGCTCTCGGCACTGAGTCAAGCATGCCCGTACGCCATGGTTAAGGCATTTTGACACCTCTAGCCTCTCTACCATAGCATTTGCCACCGCTCGAGAGCCTGAACGGCCCTTAACCTTGGCTCCACGGCTCCGAACCGCCATATTTGCACACACGACCATGCCGCCGCACGGCCGGTTCCAACGCATCCTATGGCTCCCGGCACCGAGTCAAGCATGCCCGTACGCCATGGTTAAGGCATTTTGACACCTCTAGCCTCTCCACCACAGCGTTTGTTGCCGCCTCGAGAACCTGAATGGCCCTTAACCATGGCTCCATAGCTCTAGAACCGCTATATTTGCACACACGAATATGCTACCGCACGCCCGGTTCGTGCGTGTCCTACGGCTCTTGACACTAGGTCAAGCACGACCGTATGCCATGGTTAAGGCGTTTTGATGCCTCTGGCCTCACCACCACAATGTTTGTCATCACCCGAGAGCCCGAACGGCCCTTAACTACAGCTCCACGACTCCAAAACATCCATAATTGCACACACGACTGTGCTGCCGCACGGTCGGATCCTGTGCATCCTATGGCTCTCGGCACTGGGTCAAGCACGCCCGTACGCCATGGTTAAGCCATTTTGATGCCTCTCACCTCTCCACCATAGAGTTTTCCATCACCCGAGGGCCCTTAACCATGCCTCCACGGCTCCAAAACCGCCATATTTGCAAGGGCCCTTAACCATGCCTCCACGGCTCCAAAACCGCCATATTTGCACACCCGAACGACCATGCATATTTGCCGCACGGTCGGTTCCAACACATTTTATGGCTCCGGCTTTGAGACAAGCGTGCCCGTACGCCATGGTTAAGGCATTTTGACACCTCTCCACCATAGAGTTTTCCATCCTCTCTACCATAGCATTTGCAGTCACTCGAGAGCCCGAACGGCACATTTAACCTCGGCTCTCCACGGCTCCGTAACCGCCATATTTGCACACACGACTTTGCTGCCACACGGCCGGTTCCTGTGCATCCTACGGCTCCTCGCACCAAGTCAAGCACGCCCATGCACTATGGTTAAGGCGTTTTGACACCGCTGGCCTCTCGACCACAGCATTTGTTGCCACCCAAGAACCCAAATGGCCCTTAACCATGGCTCCACCGCTCTAGAACTGCCATATTTGCACACACGACTATGCTACCGCACCCGGTTCCTACGTGTCCCTGACTCTCGACACTAGGTCAAGCATGACCGTATGCCATGGTTAAGGCGTTTTGACACCTCTGGCCCCACCACCACAATGTTTGTCATCACCCGAGAGCCCGAACGGCCCTTAACTATAGCTCCACGACTCCAGAACATCCATAATTGCACACACGACTCTGCTGGCGCAGGGCCGGATCCTGTGCATCCTACGGCTCTCGGCACCGGTTCAAGCACACCCGTATGCCATGGTTAAGCCATTTTGATGCCTCTCACCTCTCCACCATAGAGTTTTCCATCACCCGAGAGCCTGAAGGGCCCTTAACCATGGCTCCACGGCAAAGAAAACCGCCACATTTGCACACACGACCATGCCTTTGCCGCATGGTCGGTTCCAACGCGTCCTATGGCTCCCAAGACCGAGTCAAGCAAGCCCGTACGCCATGGTTAAGGCATTTTGACACCTCTTGCCTCTCTACCATAGCGTTTGTCATCGCTCGAGAGCCCGAACGGCCCTTAACCTCGGCTCACGGCTCCAGAACCGCCATATTTGCACACACGACTTTGCCGCCGCACGGCCGGTTCCTATGCATCCTACGGCTCCTCGCACCAAGTCAAGCACGCCCATCACCATGGTTAAGGCGTTTTAACACCTTTGGCCTCTCCACCACGGCGTTTATTACCGCCCGAGAACCCGAATGGCCCTTAACCATGGCTCCACGGCTCTAGAAGCGCCATATTTGCACACACGACTATGCTACCGCACGCCCGGTTCCCGCATGTCCTATAGCTCTCGACACTAGGTCAAGCATGACCGTATGCCATGGTTAAGGCATTTTGATGCCTCCGGCCTCACCACCACAATATTTGTCATCACCCGAGAGCCCGAACGGCCCTTAACTATAGCTCCACGACTCAGAACATCCATAATTGCACACACGACTGTGCCCGCACGGCCGGATCCGTGCATCCTACGGCTCTTGGCACCGGGTCAAGCACGCCGTACACCATGGTTAAGCCATTTTGATGCCTCTCACCTCTCCACCATAGAGTTTTTCATCACCCGAGAGCCCGAAGGGCCCTTAACCACGCTCCACGGCCGCAAACCGCCATATTTGCACACACAACCATGCTGCCGCACAAATAGTTCAACGCAACCTATGGCTCTCGGACCGAGTCAAGCATGCCCGTATGCCATGGTTAAGGTGTTTTGACGCCCGGCCTCACCACCACAATGTTTGTCATCACCCGAGAGCCCGAACGGCCCTTAACTACAGCTCCACGACCTGAACATCCATAATTGCACACACGTCGTGCCGCCGCACGGCCGGATCCGTGCATCCTATGGCTCTCGGCACCGGGTCAAGCACGCCTGTACGCCATGGTTAAGCCATTTTGATGCCTCTCACCTCTCCACCATAGAGTTTTTATCACCCAAGAGCCTGAAGGGCCCTTAACCATAGCTCCACGGCTGCAAAACTGCCATATTTGCACACACGACCATGCTGCCGCACGGTCGGTTCCAACGCATCCTATGGCTCTCGACACTGAGTCAAGCATGCCCGTACGCCATGGTTAAGGCATTTTGACACCTCGGCCTCTCTACCATAGCGTTTGCCATCGCTCGAGAGCCCGAACGGCCCTTAACCTCGGCTCCACGGCTCCCGTAACCGCCATATTTGCACACACGACCATGCCGCCGCACGGTCGGTTCCAACGCATCCTATGGCTCGGCACCGAGTCAAGCATGCCCGTACGCCATGGTTAAGGCATTTTGACACCTCTAGCCTCTCCACCACAGCGTTTGTTGCCGCCTCGAGAACTCGAATGGCCCTTAACCATGGCTCCACAGTCTAGAACCGCCATATTTGCACACACGAATATGCTACCGCACAGCCCCGTTCGTGCGTGTCCAACGGCCTCTTGACACTAGGTCAAGCATGACCGTATGCCATGGTTAAGGCATTTTGATGCCTCCGGCCTTACCATCACAATGTTTGTCATCATCCGAGAGCCCGAACGGCCCTTAACTACAGCTCCACGACCTAACATCCATAATTGCACACACGACGTGCTGCCGCACGGCCGGATCCCCGTGCATCCTATGGCTCTCGGACCGGGTCAAGCATGCCCGTACGCCATGGTTAAGCTATTTTGATGCCTCTCACCTCTCCACCATAGAGTTTTCCATCACCCGAGAGCTTGAAGGGCCCTTAACCATGCCTCCACGGCTCCAAAACCGCCATATTTGCACACTCGACCATGCCGCCGCACGGCCGGTTCCAACGCATTTTATGGCTCCCGGCCGAGTCAAGCATGCCCGTACGCCATGGTTAAGGCATTTTGACACCTCCGGCCTCTCTACCATAGCGTTTGCCGTCACTCAAGAGCCCGAACGGCACTTAACCTCGGCTCCACGGCTCCGTAACCGCCATATTTCCACACACGACTTTGCCGCCGCACGGCCGGTTCCTCGCGCATCCTACGGCTCCTCGCACCAAGTCAAGCACGCCCATGCACTATGGTTAAGGTGTTTTGACACCGCCGGCCTCTCGACCACAGCATTTGTTGCCGCCCAAGAACCCGAATGGCCCTTAACCATGGCTCCACCGCTCTAGAACCGCCATATTTGCACACACGACTATGCTACCGCACAGCCCGGTTCCTACGTGTCCTACGGCTCTCGACACTAGGTCAAGCACGACCGTATGCCATGGTTAAGGCATTTTGACACCTCCGGCCCCACCACCACAATGTTTGTCATCACCCGAGAGCCCGAACGGCCCTTAACTATAGCTCCACGACTCCGTAACATCCATAATTGCACACACGACCGTGCCGGCACACGGCCGGATCCCGTGCATCCTACGGCTCTCGCACCGGTTCAAGCACACCCGTACGCCATGGTTAAGCCATTTTGATGCCTCTCACCTCTCCACCATAGAGTTTTCCATCACCCGAGAGCCCGAAGGGCCCTTAACCATGGCTCCACGACGCAAAACCGCCACATTTGCACACACGACCATGCCGCCGCATGGTCGGTTCCAACGCGTCCTATGGCTCCGACCGAGTCAAGCAAGCCCGTACGCCATGGTTAAGGCATTTTGACACCTCTCCGGCCTCTCTACCATAGCGTTTGTCATCGCCGAGAGCCCGAACGGCCCTTAACCTCGGCTCCACGGCTCCGAAGCGCCATATTTGCACACACGACTTTGCTGCCGCACGGCCGGTTCCTATGCGTCCTACGGCTCCTCGCACCAAGTCAAGCACGCCCATGCACCATGGTTAAGGTGTTTTAACACCTTTGGCCTCTCTACCACAGCGTTTATTACCGCCGAGAACCCGAATGGCCCTTAACCATGGCTCCACGGCTCCAGAACTGCCATATTTGCACACACGACTATGCTACCGCACGGCCAGTTCCTGCATGTCCTACGGCTCTCGACACTAGGTCAAGCACGACCGTATGCCATGGTTAAGGCATTTTGACGCCTCTGGCCTCACCACCACAATATTTGTCATCACTCAAGAGCCCGAACGGCCCTTAACTATAGCTCCACGACTCTGAACATCCATAATTGCACACACGACCGTGCCTGCCGCACGCCCGGATCCCGTGCATCCTACGGCTCTCGGCACCGGGTCAAGCACGCCCGTACGCCATGGTTAAGCCATTTTGATGCCTTTCACCTCTCCACCATAGAGTTTTTCATCACCCGAGAGCCTAAAGGGCCCTTAACCACGCCTCCATGGCCGCAAAACTGCCATATTTGCACACACGACCATGCTGCCGCACGGTCGGTTCCAACGCATCCTATGGCTCTCGACCGAGTCAAGCATGCCCGTACGCCATGGTTAAGGCATTTTGACACCTCTAGCCTCTCCACCATAGCGTTTGCCATCGCTCGAGAGCCCGAACGGCCCTTAACCTTGGCTCCACGGCTCCCGTAACCGCCATATTTGCACACACGACCATGCCGCCGCACGGCGGTTCCAACGCATCCTATGGCTCCCGGCACCGAGTCAAGCATGCCCGTACGCCATGGTTAAGGCATTTTGACACCTCTAGCCTCTCCACCACAGCGTTTGTTGCCGCCGAGAACCCGAATGGCCCTTAACCATGGCTCCACGGCTCTAGAACTGCCATATTTGCACACACGAATATGCTACCGCACAGCCCGGTTCGTGCGTGTCCTACGGCTCTTGACACTAGGTCAAGCATGACCGTATGCCATGGTTAAGGCATTTTGATGCCTCCGGCCTCACCACCACAATGTTTGTCATCACCCGAGAGCCCGAACGGCCCTTAACTATAGCTCCACGACTCGAACATCCATAATTGCACACACGACCGTGCCGCCGCACGGCCGGATCCCGTGCATCCTATGGCTCTCGGCACCAGGTCAAGCACGCCATACGCCATGGTTAAGCCATTTTGATGCCTCTCACCTCTCCACCATAGAGTTTTCCATCACCCGAGAGCCCGAAGGGCCCTTAACCATGCCTCCACGGCTCCAAAACTGCCATATTTGCACACTCGACAATGCGCCGCACGGCCGGTTCCAACGCATTTTATGGCTCCGGCTCGAGTCAAGCATGCACGTACGCCATGGTTAAGGCATTTTGACACCTCGGCCTCTCTACCATAGTGTTTGCCGTCACTCGAGAGCCCGAACGGCACTTAACCTCGGCTCCACGGCTCCAGAAGCGCCATATTTGCACACACGACTTTTCCGCCCCGCACGGCCGGTTCCGCGCATCCTACGGCTCCTCGCACCAAGTCAAGCACGCCCATGCACTATGGTTAAGGCATTTTGACACCGCTGGCCTCTCGACCACAGCATTTGTTGCTGCCCAAGAACTGGAATGGCCCTTAACCATGGCTCCACCGCTCTAGAACTGCCATATTTGCACACACAACTATGCTACCGCACAGCCGGTTCCTACGTGTCCTACAGCTCTCGACACTAGGTCAAACATGACCGTATGCCATGGTTAAGGCGTTTTGACACCTCTGGCCCCACCACCACAATGTTTGTCATCACCCGAGAGCCCGAATGGCCCTTAACTATGGCTCCATGACTCCAGAACATCCATAATTGCACACACGACCGTGCCGGCGCACGGCCGGATCCCGTGCATCCTACGCTCTCGGCACCGGTTCAAGCACACCCATACGCCATGGTTAAGCCATTTTGTTGCCTCTCACCTCTCCACCATAGAGTTTTCCATGACCCGAGAGCCTGAAGGGCCCTTAACCATGGCTCCACGGCAGTAAAACTGCCACATTTGCACACACGACCATGCTACCGCATGGTCAGTTCCAACGCGTCCTATGGCTCCCGGCACTGAGTCAAGCAAGCCCGTACGCCATGGTTAAGGCATTTTGACACCTCTGGCCTCTCTACTATAGCGTTTGTCATTGTTCGAGAGCCTGAATGGCCCTTAACCTCGGCTCCACGGCTCCAGAACTGCCATATTTGCACACACGACTTTGCTGCTGAAGGGTTATGAGGGTGCTACGCTAGCCAGAAAACAAAACTTTTTACCTCATCGCCCAGGATCTACTACTAGTTACAGGTTACGGGATTACCACTAGACGCGCAGATGCAGCGGAAGACGACTCGATGTAGTCGAACGTGTCGCGACGGTGCCGTGCGTTGCGTGGTCGTCCAACAACTCCTCCCACCACTTGCGGTTCGTGCGGTTCGTCCTCGTGCTCCGGATGCAGCACCTCCGAGGTGTCACACATGTACGAGGGAGAAGCGATGCGCCTCCGGATCGCTAGGTCCGCGAGGAGCGAAGGCGAGAGCGTGGAGGGCGACGGCGGCTGCCAAAGGCGTGGATTGGTTGTGTGTGTTTGGCCACGCCCTCCCCTCTTCTTATATAGGTGTCTCTCATGTGCTTTCCGAATTGGAGACGCATTAGAAACCCTAAGCCTTGTCTAATTCGAGTCCAACTCGAATTAGGCTTCCGGCCTCTTAAGCGTGCGACCCTATGGGTTCACGCACACATAGACATGGGCCGAATACTCCTATTCGCCCAATAGCCGACAGACGGCCTCTAGCAAGGCATGACAACTCCTATGCGTACGCAAATGATCATATCGACGAACCACTACGACCATATACAAGTTACTCCCTTGCCTCATGATATATGGTTCAACTCGTGGGTTAACACTTAACCCAAGCACGGCCATGCATTTGTTGATCCAATCACTTGAGTGATCCAGGTGATATCTCTCTCATTAGAGAGGGGCAAGTCCCATCTTGATTGTCTATGTCTCGCGGCAAAGATGCTTCTCGACAAACCCGAAGACATCCTTTATAACTACCCAAAGTGACGGAGTAGCGTTTGTCGGGTCCCTAAGCAAGTCGATACACATCTCGAGTACATACAACAATCTCGAAGTCGAAGGACATAACGTATATGATGTGTATAGAGACAATCTCATGTCGGGTCGATCCAGCCTACATGTCATACATGTGCCCACATTATTAGTTCGACATCTCCATGTCCATGACTTGTGAAACATAGTCATCAACTAATAATGTGCTAGTCTAATATTCATGTGTGTCCTCACATGAACTCCGACCAGGGACGAATATAGAATAACCATACAAGTAAAAGAGTTCCACAAACAATTCACATAATTGCCAATCAATACAAGTTGTCTTTAATGGATATTCAATGGACATATTTTATATATCATGGATACAAGCGGAATATCATCATCTCTATGATTACCTCTAGGGCATATTCCCAACAGTCTCCCACTTGCACTAGAGTTAATCTCTAATATGTCTAATCCCCATAGACCTCATGTGCGCCTCATGCTTAGGTTGTGGAAGAGCCTTTGTCAACGGATCTCGCTACATTCAAATCCGTATGTATTTTGCACATTTTAATTTCACCTTCACTGATGAACTGTCGAATGAGGTGAAATTTCCGCTGTACATGTTTGTTCTTCTGGTGATTCCTTGGCTCCTTAGCCTGCGCTATCGCCCCATTATTATCACAATGTAGATTCAATGGGCTAGCCGCATTAGGAAACACACCAAGATCAATGAGGAAACGCCTCATCCAAACACCTTCCTTTGCAGCTTCCGAAGCCGCAATGTACTCGGCTTCTGTTGTAGAATCGGACACTGTCTCCTGCTTGGAACTTTTCCAGCTTACTGCACCACCGTTTACCGTGAACACGAAACCCGATTGAGATTGTGAATCATCTACATCGGTTGGAAGCTAGCATCGGTGTAACCATTTACAACGAGCTCTTCCTCACCTCCATAGATCAGGAACTCATCCTTAGTTCTTCTCAAGTACTTAAGGATGTTTTTAACCTGGCGTCCAGTGACTCTCACCGGGATTGCCTTGGTACCTGCTCGCAACACTTAGAGCATATGAGACATCTCAAGCGAGTACATATCATGGCATACATGATGGAACCGACTGCCGAAGCATATGGAACCTTACTCATGCGTTTGCGCTCTTCATCGATGAAGGACATTGCTTGTCGCTAAAGCGCATACCATGTGACATAGGCAAGAACCCTTTCTTGGATTGCTCCATGTTGAACCGTTTCAACACCTTGTCAATATATGTATCTTGGCATAATCCTATTAGCCTTTTCGACCTATCTCTATAGATCTTAATGCCCAAGATGTATCTTGCATCTCCCAAATCCTTCATAGAAAAACTATTATTCAAAGTGAAGTCTTTCTGATTGCAACATAGGAATGTCATTCCCAATCAATAGTATGTCATCCACATACAAGATTAGAAATACAACGCGCTCCCACTAGCCTTTTTGGTAAACACAAGGCTCTTCTTCATTCTGACGGAAGCCAAACCCTTTGACAACCTCATCAAAATGAATGTTCCAACTCCGAGATGCTTGCTTTAACCCATAAATAGATTTCTTAAGCTTGCATATTTTTCCAGCATTATTTGGATCAACAAAACCTTCGGGCTGTATCATATACACGTCCTCTTCCAAATTTCCATTTAGAAAGGCTGTTTTTAACATCCATCGCCAAATTTCATAATCGAAATAGGCGGCTATTGCTAGAATGATCCGGATAGATTTAAGCATCGCTCTTGGAGAGAATGTCTCGTCGTAGTCAATTCCTTGAACTTGCCGAAAACCCTTTGCGACAAGTCGAGCTTTATAGACGTGAACATTTTCGTCCATATCTTTCTTCTTTTTATAGATCCATTTGCACTCGATGGGTCTAACACCATCAGGCGGGTCAACCAAGTTCCAAACTTGATTATTTCCCATGGAATCTATCTCGGATCTCATGGCACTCTGCCATTGCTCGGAATCTGAGTCCATCATAGCTTCTGCGTATGTTGCAGGTTCGTCATCGTCCAACAATAACAGATCTCCACGCAACTTGCAAAGTCTTGCTGATCTTCGTGGTTGTGGAGGTGTTTCTGTGGCCACGGGCATCTCAACTTGTTCTGCTACATTAGCATCACTCGTAGAGTCCTTCTCGACTGGCTCATCTTGAACTTCTTCAAGATACACCTTTTGTCCACTCTTCTCTCTTTTGAGAAACTCTTTCTCTAAGAAAACACCGTTTCGAGCAACAAACACTTTGCCCTCGGCGGTTGTAGAAGTAATATCCTAAAGTTTCCTTTGGATATCCCACGAAAAAACACTTGTCCGATTTGGGTGTTAGCTTATCGATATAAGCCGTTTGACATAAACCTCACAACCCCAAATTTTTAGAAAAGACAAACTAGGACTCTTCCCAGTCCATATCTCATATGGTGTCTTAACTACGGACTAGATGGTTACTCTATTCAATGTGAAAGCGGCTGTTTCTAGAGCATATCCCCAAAACGATAAAGGTAGGTCCGACTGGCTCATCATAGACCGAACCATGTCCAACAAAGTCCGATTACGCCGCTCAGACACGCCATTTCTCTGTGGCGTTCCAGGTGGCGTAAGCTGTGGAACAATTCCGCAACTCTTAAGATGATTGCTAAACTCATGACTCAAATATTCGCCTCCACGATCAGATCGCAAGGCCTTAATTTTCTTGCCACGTTGGTTCTCTACTTCATTCTGAAATTCTTTGAACTTTTCAAATGTTTCAGACTTATGCTTCATTAGGTAGACATAGCCATATCTACTAAAGTCATCAGTAAAAGTTATGAAGTATTGAAAACCGCCTCTAGCTGTCGTGCTCATTGGTCCACATACATCACTATGTACTAGTTCCAATAAGTCAGACGCTCTCTCAGGAAAACCTGAGAAAGGCGTCTTGGTCATCTTGCCTAAAAGGCAAGTCTCACATGTCTCATAAGATTCAAAATCAAACGAAGTTAGAAGTCCATCATCATGGAGCCTCTTCATGCGATTTTCACTTATATGACCCAAACGACAATGCCACATATATGTAGGACTTAACTCATTAAGCCGAGGCCTTTTAGCATTAACATTACAGACAGGTGCATCATCAAGATTTAAAATAAATAATCCATTCACAATGGATACAAGAGCCACAAACATATCATTCTTCGAGATAACACAACCATTGTCTTTACTCGCAAATGAATAACCATCCTTCATCAAACATGAAGGTGACATAATGTTTCGACTTAGACTAGGAACAAAATAACAATTATTCAATTCCATGACAAATCCCGACGGCAGGTGAAGTTGCATCGTCCCGACGTTCAACGCAAAGCAACTCTTGCATTGTTGCCCACGCGGAAATCAACCTCTCCTTTCTTCACGCTTCTACTTCTTATCATTCCTTGCATCGTATTGCAAATATGAGCAACCGATCCGGTATCAAATACCCAAGAATTGATATAAGAGTTAGCGAGGAAGATGTACGTAACATAAACAACAAGCGTATGAGCGGGAGTACTTTTACTACCGCCGTCCTTCTCTAAGGACGCCAAGTACAGCTTGCGTTTCTCTTCCGGTGACCATTCTTACCACAATGAAAACATTTAGCATCGCCCGGTGGTCCGGCTTTGGGGGCGGGCGGAGCCGGCTTGGAGATCTCATCTTTAGCCTTGCCCTTTTTCTTCCCCAGCCCTTCTTTCTCTTAAAGTTAGGCTTGTTCGGGACTGCCAATACTTGGCCACCGACCCGCTTCTTAATGTCGGCCCTCGCTGTTTTCAGCATGCCACACAACTCATTCAAGCCCCTCTCGCCCCATGCATATGGTAGTTCGCAATGAAGTTCCCATAGCTAGGTGGCGAGACGAGAGAATGAAATCGAGTAGCCAACTCGGGCCAATTGGGAAGCCTAGCTTCTCCAACCTCGAGTGTAACCAACCATCTTGATTACGTGTGGCCCAACGTGCACCCTACGCTAGCTTGGTCACGGCCCGGCAGATGCATCATCGCGAGTGCTCATCTCGGTAAGGGGGTGTCTAGATATTCCTCCTTTTTCTCAGCCCCGAGAACAATTCTCGGATTGCGGATCCAATCCGCATAATTTGTTCCATTCAACTTATCTTTCTCAAGAATCGAACGCAAAGTAAATGGTTGCTTAGAAGACGCCATTAATCTACAACATAAGTAATGCAAAATACTAAGACAAAATATCCATGATAGAGTAAATAATATCAAATATGATCTACTCCCACTAAAATCAATATCCCTCGATTGAAACTTAGTGATTCAAGACCCACAACTAGCAAGTCGACTAGTGAGCTTTAGCATCACCGCTAGAAGACATGATAGATCGGTAAGCAACTCTTTGCTAATCATATCGCATATGACTCTTGTTGTTGGATAGCATCTCTATGCTTGGGTTACCAACTTCTCATGCTCCAAGGTCCCTAACCGTTAGGATGACCTTGTTTAAGCAACCAAACCTTCTGCAGTAAGTATCCGATACGAACTGTCTTAGTCAAGTAAAATCGATGGCACCCTAATTTCATAGACCCACCATCGATTGTACAAGACAGACGACAAAGTGCAAGGTTTGGGGAGCACAAACTTAAACATTCGAGGATCGTTCTACTTCACTACCGCACGAATGTAGACAAAAACATTATAGCATGTGAAAATAGAACACGATAAGAACGACATAAACACGAGATATGGGCTATACCAGTCATCAAAACCTGCAAAAAAGAGGTAACCGATTCCGACTACAAAAAGTAAATCGCGAAAAACTCTATCTTCCAAGCCGTTTTTCGCAAATCTGCTCGGGCCAAGTCAGTTTGGGGTGGATGTAAAATTTTTTCTCTACAACTTTCGTTTAAGAATCGTCTCGATCCGAGTTACGGTTAAAAAGTTACGGCTGTTTTACAAACAGAACTTTTCTCGGCAACCCCGGCGCCCGGTGGCTGATCCAATCTGCCACCGCCGCGCATCACATGCGCTCGGCACTTGACCTAGGGTTCAATTCGATCAATCTGATTGATCTCTAACTCGCCGTGATTGGATTTACATGTATCACTTAACTCGGATGGCGGAATTCCGACCGGTACGAGTAGATCGTTACAAGACCAACGTGGCAAGATCATGAACCAAGATCAGAGACTCATCTAAAACCACGCATATCACATATGCGACATCCGTAACCTATAACAACGCAAAGATAGAGCTCCGATACCACCGAAGGGTTATGAGGGTGCTACGCTAGCCGAAAACAAAACTTTTTACCTCATCGCCCGGGATCTACTACTAGTTACAGGTTACGGGATTACCACTAGACGCGCAGATGCGGCGGAAGACGACTCGATGTAGTCGAACGCGTCGCAGCGGTGCCGTGCAGTTGCGTGGTCGTCCAACAACTCCTCCCACCACTTGCGGTTCGTGCGGTTCGTCCTCGTGCTCCGGATGCAGCACCTCCGAGGTGTCACACGTACGAGGGAGAAGCGTGCGCCTCCGGACTGCTAGGTCCGCGAGGAGCGAAGGCGAGAGCGTGGAGGGCGACGGCGGCGCCAAAGGCGTGGATTGGTTGTGTGTGTTTGGCCATGCCCCTCCCCTCTTCTTATATAGGTGTCTCTCATGTGCTTTCCGAATTGGAGACGCATTAGAAACCCTAAGCCTTGTCTAATTCGAGTCCAACTCGAATTAGGCTTCCGGCCTCTTAAGCGTGCGACCCTATGGGTTCACGCACACATAGACATGGGCCGAATACTCCTATTCGCCCAATAGCCGACAGCGGCCTCTAGCAAGGCATGACAACTCCTATGCGTACGCAAATGATCATATCGACGAACCACTACGACCATATACAAGTTACTCCCTTGCCTCATGATATATGGTTCAACTCGTGGGTTAACACTTAACCCAAGCACGGCCATGCATTTGTTGATCCAATCACTTGAGTGATCCGGTGATATCTCTCTCATTAGAGAGGGGCAAGTCCCATCTTGATTGTCTATGTCTCGCAGCATGCTTCTCGACAAACCCGAAGACATCCTTTATAACTACCCAGTGACGGAGTAGCGTTTGTCAGTCCCTAAGCAAGTCGATACACATCTCGAGTACATACAACAATCTCAGGTCGAAGGACATAACATATATGATGTGTATAGAGACAATCTCATGTCGGGTCAGTCCAGCCTACATGTCATACATGTGCCCACATTATTAGTTCGACATCTCCATGTCCATGACTTGTGAAACATAGTCATCAACTAATAATGTGCTAGTCTAATATTCATGTGTGTCCTCACATGAACTCCGACCGAGGGACGAATATAGAATAACCATACAAGTAAAAGAGTTCCACAAACAATTCACATAATTGCCAATCAATACAAGTTGTCTTTAATGGATATTCAATGGACATATTTTATATATCATGGATACAAGCGGAATATCATCATCTCTATGATTACCTCTAGGGCATATTCCCAACATTGCCGCACGGCCGGTTCCTATGCGTCCTACGGCTCCTCGCACCAAGTCAAGCACGCCCATGCACCATGGTTAAGGCGTTTTAACACCTTTGGCCTCTCCACCACAGCGTTTATTACCACCCGAGAACTCGAATGGCCCTTAACCATGGCTCCACAGCTCTAGAAGCGCCATATTTGCACACATGACTATGCTACCGCACGCCCAGTTCCTCGCATGTCCTATAGCTCTCGACACTAGATCAAGCACGACCGTATGCCATGGTTAAGGCGTTTTGACGCCTCCGGCCTCACCACCACAATATTTGTCATCATCGGAGAGCCCGAACGGCCCTTAACTATAGCTCCACGACTCGGAGAACATCCATAATTGCACACACGACTGTGCTGCCGCACAGCCGGATCCTGTGCATCCTACGGCTCTCGGCACCGGGTCAAGCACGCCCGTACGCCATGGTTAAGCCATTTTCATGCCTCTCACCTCTCTACCATAGAGTTTTTCATCACCCGAGAGCTTGAAGGGCCCTTAACCACAGCTCCACGGCTGCAAAACTTCCATATTTGCACAAACGACCATGCTGCCGCACGGTCGGTTCCAACGCATCCTATGGCTCTCGGCACTGAGTCAAGCATGCCCGTATGCCATGGTTAAGGCATTTTGACACCTCTGGCCTCTCTACCATAGCGTTTGCCATCGCTCGAGAGCCTGAACGGCCCTTAACCTTGGCTCCACGGCAGTAAAACTGCCATATTTGCACACACGACCATGCTGCCGCACGGTCGGTTCCAACGCATCCTATGGCTCCCGGCACTGAGTCAAGCAAGCCCGTACGCCATGGTTAAGGCATTTTGACACCTCTAGCCTCTCCATCATAGCGTTTGCTGCCGCCCGAGAACCCGAATGGCCCTTAACCATGGCTCCATAGCTCTAGAACTGCCATATTTGCACACACGACTATGCTACCGCACAGCCGGTTCCTGCGTGTCCTACAGCTCTTGACACTAGGTCAAGCATGACCGTATGCCATGGTTAAGGCGTTTTGATGCCTCCGGCCTCACCACCACAATGTTTGTCATCACCCGAGAGCCCGAACGGCCCTTAACTATAGCTCCACGACTCCAGAACATCCATAATTGCACACACGACCGTGCTTTGCCGCACGGTCGGATCCGTGCATCCTATAGCTCTCGGCACCAGGTCAAGCACGCCCGTATGCCATGGTTAAGCCATTTTGATGCCTCTCACCTCTCCACCATAGAGTTTTCCATCACCCGAGAGCCTGAAGGGCCCTTAACCATGCCTCCACGGCTCCAAAACTGCCATATTTGCACACTCGACAATGCTGCCGCACGGTCGGTTCCAACGCATTTTATGGCTCCCGGCTCTGAGTCAAGCATGCCTGTACGCCATGGTTAAGGCATTTTGACACCTCTGGCCTCTCTACCATAGCGTTTGCCGTCACTCAAGAGCCTGAACGGCACTTAACCTCGGCTCCACGGCTCCAGAACTGCCATATTTGCACACACGACTTTGCTGCCGCACGGCCGGTTCCTGCGCATCCTACGGCTCCTCGCACCAAGTCATGCACGCCCATGCACTATGGTTAAGGCATTTTGACCCCGCTGGCCTCTCGACTACAGCATTTGTTGCCGCCCAAGAACCCGAATGGCCCTTAACCACGGCTCCACCGCTCCAGAACTGCCATATTTGCACACACGACTATGCTACCGCACAGCCGGTTCCTACGTGTCCTACAGCTCTCGACACTAGGTCAAGCACGACCGTATGCCATGGTTAAGGTGTTTTGACACCTCTGGCCCACCACCACAATGTTTGTCATCACCCGAGAGCCTGAACGGCCCTTAACTATAGCTCCACGACTCCAGAACATCCATAATTGCACACACAACTGTGCTGGCGCACGGCCGGATCCTGTGCATCCTACGGCTCTCGGCACCTGTTCAAGCACACCCGTACACCATGGTTAAGCCATTTTGATGCCTCTCACCTCTCCACCATAGAGTTTTCCTTCACCCGAGAGCCTGAAGGGCCCTTAACCATGGCTCCACGGCAGCAAAACTGCCACATTTGCACACACGACCATGCTGCCGCATGGTCGGTTCCAACGCGTCCTATGGCTCCCGGCACTGAGTCAAGCAAGCCCGTACGCCATGGTTAAGGCATTTTGACACCTCTGGCCTCTCTACCATAGCGTTTGTCGTCACTCAAGAGCCTAAACGGCCCTTAACCTCGGCTCCATGGCTCCAGAACTGCCATATTTGCACACACGACTTTGCTGCCACACGGCCGGTTCCTATGCGTCCTACGGCTCCTCGCACCAAGTCAAGCACGCCCATGGACCACGGTTAAGGCATTTTAACACCTTTGGCCTCTCCACCACAGCATTTATTACCGCCCGAGAACCCGAATGGCCCTTAACCATGGCTCCACAGCTCTAGAACTGCCATATTTGCACACACGACTATGCTACCGCACAGCCAGTTCCTGCATGTCCTATAGCTCTCGACACTAGGCCAAGCACGACCGTATGCCATGGTTAAGGCATTTTGACGCCTCTGGCCTCACCACCACAATATTTGTCATCACCCGAGAGCCCGAACGGCCCTTAACTATAGCTCCACGACACCAGAACATCCATAATTGCACACACGACTGTGCTTCCGCATAGCCGGATCCTGTGCGTCCTACGGCTCTCGGCACCGGGTCAAGCACGCCCGTACGCCATGGTTAAGCCATTTTGATGCCTCTCACCTCTCCACCATAGAGTTTTCCATCACCCGAGAGCCCGAAGGGCCCTTAACCACGCTCCACGGCCGCAAAACCGCCATATTTGCACACACGACCATGCCGCCGCACGGTCGGTTCCAACGCATCCTATGGCTCTCGGCACCGAGTCAAGCATGCCCGTACGCCATGGTTAAGGCATTTTGACACCCTCGGCCTCTCTACCATAGCATTTGCCATCGCTCAAGAGCCCGAACGGCCCTTAACCTTGGCTCCACGGCTCAGAACCGCCATATTTGCACACACGACCATGCTGCCGCACGGCCGGTCGGTTCCAACGCATCCTATGGCTCCCCGGCACCGAGTCAAGCATGCCCGTACGCCATGGTTAAGGCATTTTGACACCTCTGGCCTCTCCACCACAGCGTTTGTTGCCGCTCGAGAACCTGAATGGCCCTTAACCATGGCTCCACAGCTCTAGAACTGCCATATTTGCACACACGAATATGCTACCGCACAGCCGGTTCATGCGTGTCCTACAGCTCTTGACACTAGGTCAAGCATGACTGTATGCCATGATTAAGGCATTTTGATGCCTCTGGCCTCACCACCACAATGTTTGTCATCACCCGAGAGCCTGAACGGCCCTTTAATACAGCTCCACGACTCCAGAACATCCATAATTGCACACACGACTGTGCTGCCGCATGGTCGGATCCTGTGCATCCTATGGCTCTCGGCACCGGGTCAAGCACGCACGTATGCCATGGTTAAGCCATTTTGATGCCTCTCACCTCTCCACCATAGAGTTTTCCATCACCCGAGAGCCTAAAGGGCCCTTAACCATGCCTCCATGGCTCCAAAACGCCATATTTGCACACTCGACCATGCTGCCGCACGGTCGGTTCCAACGCATTTTATGGCTCCCGGCTCTGAGTCAAGCATGCCCGTACACCATGGTTAAGGCATTTTGACACCTCTGGCCTCTCTACCATAGCGTTTACCATCACTCGAGAGCCCGAATGAAGACTTAACCTCGGCTCCATGGCTCCGTAACCGCCATATTTGCACACACGACTTTCTTTGCCCCGCACGGACGGTTCCTGCGCATCCTACGGCTCCTCGCACCAAGTCAAGCACGCCCATGCACTATGGTTAAGGCATTTTGACACCGCTGGCCTCTCGACCACAGCATTTGTTGCCGCCCAAGAACCCGAATGGCCCTTAACCATGGCTCCACCGCTCTAGAACTGCCATATTTGCACACACGACTATGCTACCGCACAGCCGGATCCTACGTGTCCTACAGCTCTCGACACTATGTCAAGCACGACCGTATGCCATGGTTAAGGCGTTTTGACACCTCTGGCCCCACCACCACAATGTTTTTCATCACCCGAGAGCCCGAACGGCCCTTAACTATAGTTCCACGACTCCAGAACATCCATAATTGCACACACGACTGTGCTGGCGCACGGCCGGATCCTGTGCATCCTACGGCTCTCGGCACCGTTTCAAGCACACCCGTACGCCATGGTTAAGCCATTTTGATGCCTCTCACCTCTCCAACATAGAGTTTTCCATCACCCGAGAGCCTGGAGGGCCCTTAACCATGGCTCCACGGCAGTAAAACTGCCACATTTGCACACACGACCATGCTGCCGCATGGCCGGTTCCAACGCGTCCTACGGCTCCTCGCACTAAGTCAAGCAAGCCCGTGCACCATGGTTAAGGCATTTTAACACCTTTGGCCTCTCCACCACAGCGTTTGTCATCGCTCGAGAGCCTGAACGGCCCTTAACCTCGGCTCCACGGCTCCCGTAACCGCCATATTTGCACACACGACTTTCTGCCGCACGGCCGGTTCCTATGCGTCCTACGGCTCCTCGCACCAAGTCAAGCACGCCCATGCACCATGGTTAAGGCGTTTTAACACCTTTGGCCTCTCCACCACAGCGTTTATTACTGCCCGAGAACCCGAATGGCCCTTAACCATGGCTCCACAGCTCTAGAACTGCCATATTTGCACACACGACTATGCTACCGCACAGCCAGTTCCTGCATGTCCTATAGCTCTTGACACTAGGTCAAGCACGACAGTATGCCATGGTTAAGGCATTTTGATGCCTCTGGCCTCACCACCACCATATTTGTCATCACCCGAGAGCCCGAACGGCCCTTAACTATAGCTCCATGACTCCAGAACATCCATAATTGCACACACGACTATGCTGCCGCACGGCCGGATCCTGTGCATCCTACGGCTCTCGGCACCGGGTCAAGCACGCCCGTACGCCATGGTTAAGCCATTTTGATGCCTCTCACCTCTCCACCATAGAGTTTTTCATCACCCGAGAGCCTGAAGGGCCCTTAACCACAGCTCCACGGCTGCAAAACTGCCATATTTGCACACACGACCATGCTGCCGCACGCATCCTATGGCTCTCGGCACTGTGTCAAGCATGCCCGTACGCCATGGTTAAGGCATTTTGACACCTCTGGCCTCTCTACCATAGCGTTTGCCATCGCTCGAGAGCCTGAACGGCCCTTAACCTTGGCTCCACGGCTCCAGAACTGCCATATTTGCACACACGACCATGCTGCCGCACGGTCGGTTCCAACGCATCCTATGGCTCCCGGCATTGAGTCAAGCATGCCCATACGCCATGGTTAAGGCATTTTGACACCTATAGCCTCTCCACCACAGCGTTTGTTGCCGCTCGAGAACACGAATGGCCCTTAACCATGGCTCCACGGCTCTAGAACCGCCATATTTGCACACACGAATATGCTACCACACGCCCGGTTCGTGCGTGTCCTACGGCTCTTGACACTAGGTCAAGCATGACCGTATGCCATGGTTAATGCATTTTGATGCCTCGGCCTCACCACCACAATGTTTGTCATCACCTAAGAGCCCGAACGGCCCTTAACTACAGCTCCACGACTCGAACATCCATAATTGCACACACGACCGTGCGCCGCACGGACATCCTATGGCTCTCGGCACGGGTCAACATCCATAATGGTTAAGCCATTTTGACACCTCTCCACCATAGAGTTTTCCATCACCCGAGAGCGAAGGGCCCTTAACCATGCCTCCACGGATCCAAACCGCCATTTTTTATGGCTCCTCGGTTCCAACGCATTTTATGGCTCCCGGCCGAGTCAAGCATGCCCGTACGCCATGGTTAAGGCATTTTGACACCTCTGGCCTCTCTACCATAGCATTTGCCATCACTCGAGAGCACGAACGGCACTTAACCTCGGCTCCACGGCTCCCAGAACCGCCATATTTGCACACACGACTTTTTGCCGCACGGCCGGTTCCTGCGCATCCTACGGCTCCTCGCACCAAGTCAAGCACGCCCATGCACTATGGTTAAGGCATTTTGACACCTTTGGCCTCTCCACCACAGCATTTGTTGCCGCCCAAGAACCCGAATGGCCCTTAACCATGGCTCCACCGCTCTAGAACCGCCATATTTGCACACACGACTATGCTACCACACGGCCCGGTTCCTACGTGTCCTATAGCTCTCGACACTAGGTCAAGCACGACCGTATGCCATGGTTAAGGCATTTTGACACCTTTGGCCCCACCACCACAATGTTTGTCATCACCCGAGAGCCCGAACGGCCCTTAACTATAGCTCCACGACTCGAGAACATCCATAATTGCACACACGACTGTGCTGGCGCACGGCCGGATCCTGTGCATCCTACGGCTCTCGGCACCGGTTCAAGCACACCCGTACGCCATGGTTAAGCCATTTTGATGCCTCTCACCTCTCCACCATAGAGTTTTCCATCACCCGAGAGCCTGAAGGGCCCTTAACCATGGCTCCACGGCAGTAAAACTGCCACATTTGCACACACGACCATGCTGCCGCACGGTCGGTTCCAACGCATCCTATGGCTCTTGGCACTGAGTCAAGCAAGCCCGTACGCCATGGTTAAGGCATTTTGACACCTCTGGCCTCTCTACCATAGCGTTTGCCATCATCGCTCGAACGGCCCTTAACCTTGGCTCCACGGCTCCGAACGGCCCTTAACCTCGGCTCCAACGCATCCTATGGCTCCGAGCATGCCCATACGCCATATTTTGCACACACACGAGCGTTTGTTGCCGCCCCGAGAACCTAAATGGCCCTTAACCTAGGCGCCATATTTGCACACACGAATATGCTACCGCACGGCACGGCGTGTTCCTTGACATAGGTCAAGCATCCGTATGCCATGGTTAAGGCATTTTGATGGCTCACCACCACAATGTTTGTCATCACCACCAAGTCAAGCACGCATCCATGCACCATGGTTAAGGCATTTTAACACCTTTGGCCTCTGTATGCCATGGTTAAGCGCCTCTCTACCATAGTGTTTTACCGCCCGAACGGAGAACCCGAATGGCCCTTAACCATGGCTCCACGGCCGGTTCCTGCGCATCCTAGCACCAAGTCAAGCACGCCCATGCATATTTGCACACACGACTATGCTACATTTGTTGCCACCCAAGAACCCGAATGGCCCTTAACCATGGCTCCACGCATGTCCTATAGCTCTCGACACTAGTGTCAAGCACTAGGTCAAGCACGACCGTATGCCATGGTTAAGGCATTTTGACACCTCCGGCCTCACCACCACAATATTTGTCATCACCCGAGAGCCCGAACGGCCCTTAACTATAGCTCCACGACTCGAACATCCATAATTGCACACACGATTGTGCTTTGCCGCACGGCCGGATCCCGTGCATCCTACGGCTCTCGGCACCGGGTCAAGCACACCCGTACGCCATGGTTAAGCCATTTTGATGCCTCTCACCTCTCCACCATAGAGTTTTCCATCACCCGAGAGCCGAAGGGCCCTTAACCACAGCTCCACGGCCGCAAAACGCCATATTTGCACACACGACCATGCTTTGCCGCACGGTCGGTTCAACGCATCCTATGGCTCTCGACCGAGTCAAGCATGCCCGTACGCCATGGTTAAGGCATTTTGACACCTCTCGGCCTCTCTACCGTAGCGTTTGCCATCACTCGAGAGCCCGAACGGCCCTTAACCTTGGCTCCACGGCTCGGAAACGCCATATTTGCACACACGACCATGCTGCCGCACGGTCAGTTCCAACGCATCCTATGGCTCCTGGCACTGAGTCAAGCATGCCCATACGCCATGGTTAACGCATTTTGACACCTCTAGCCTCTCCACCACAGCGTTTGTTGCCGCCTGAGAACTGGAATGGCCCTTAACCATGGCTCCACAGCTCTAGAACTGCCATATTTGCACACACGAATATGCTACCCCACGGCCGGTTTGTGCGTGTCCTCTGACTCTTGACACTAGGTCAAGCATGACCGTATGCCATGGTTAAGGCGTTTTGATGCCTCCGGCCTCACCACCACAATGTTTGTCATCACCTAAGAGCCCGAACGGCCCTTAACTACAGCTCCACGACTCGAACATCCATAATTGCACACACGACCGTGCTTTGCCGCACGGTCGGATCCAATGCATTTTATGGCTCCGGCTCGAGTCAAGCATGCCCGTACGCCATGGTTAAGGCATTTTGACACCTCGGCCTCTCTACCATAGCGTTTGCCATCACTCGAGAGCCGAACGGCACTTAACCTCGGCTCCACGGCTCCCGAAGCGCCATATTTGCACACACGACTTTGCTTTGCCGCACGGCCGGTTCCTCGCGCATCCTACGGCTCCTCGCACCAAGTCAAGCACGCCCATGCACTATGGTTAAGGCATTTTGACACCGCGGCCTCTCGACCATAGCATTTGTTGCCACCCAAGAACCCAAATGGCCCTTAACCATGGCTCCACCGCTCTAGAACTGCCATATTTGCACACGCGACTATGCTACCGCACGGCCCGGTTCCTACGTGTCCTACTGACTCTCGACACTAGGTCAAGCACGACCGTATGCCATGGTTAAGGCGTTTTGACACCTCTAGCCCCACCACCACAATGTTTGTCATCACCCGAGAGCCCGAACGGCCCTTAACTATAGCTCCATGACTCGAACATCCATAATTGCACACACGGCTTGTCCGGCGCACGGCCGGATCCCGTGCATCCTACGGCTCTCGGCACCGGTTCAAGCACACCCGTACGCCATGGTTAAGCCATTTTGATGCCTCTCACCTCTCCACCATAGAGTTTTCCATCACCCGAGAGCCCGAAGTGCCCTTAACCATGGCTCCACGGCGCAAAACCGCCACATTTGCACACACGACCATGCCGCCGCATGGTCGGTTCCAACACGTCCTATGGCTCCGACCGAGTCAAGCAAGCCCGTACGCCATGGTTAAGGCATTTTGACACCTCTGGCCTCTCTACCATAGCGTTTGTCATCGCTCGAGAGCTCCGAACGGCCCTTAACCTCGGCCCACGGCTCCGAAGCGCCATATTTGCACACACGACGCCGCACGGCCGGTTCCTATGCGTCCTACGGCTCCTCGCACCAAGTCAAGCATGCCCATGCACCATGGTTAAGGCATTTTAACACCTTTGGCCTCTCCACCACAGCGTTTATTACCGCCTGAGAACCCGAATGGCCCTTAACCATGGCTCCACCGCTCTAGAACTGCCATATTTGCACACACGACTATGCTACCGCACAGCCGGTTCCTGCATGTCCTACAGCTCTCGACACTAGGTCAAGCACGACCGTATGCCATGGTTAAGGCATTTTGACGCCTCTGGCCCCACCACCACAATGTTTGTCATCACCCGAGAGCCCGAACGGCCCTTAACTATAGCTCCACGACTCGAACATCGATAATTGCACACCGTTGTCCGGCGCACGGCCGGATCTGTGCATCCTACGGCTCTCGGCACCGGTTCAAGCACACCCGTACGCCATGGTTAAGCCATTTTGATGCCTCTCACCTCTCCACCATAGAGTTTTCCATCACCCGAGAGCCACGAAGGGCCCTTAACCACGGCTCCACGGCCGCAAAAGCGCCATATTTGCACACACGACCATGCCCCGCACGGTCGGTTCAACGCATCCTATGGCTCTCGGCACCGAGTCAAGCATGCCCGTACGCCATGGTTAAGGCATTTTGACACCTCTCGGCCTCTCTACCATAGCATTTGCCATCGCTCGAGAGCCCGAACGGCCCTTAACCTTGGCTCCATGGCTCCGTAAGCGCCATATTTGCACACACGACCAGCCGCCGCACGGTCGGTTCAACGCATCCTATGGCTCCGGCACTAAGTCAAGCATGCCCGTACGCCATGGTTAAGGTATTTTGACACCTCTAGCCTCTCCACCACAGTGTTTGTTGCGCTTTGAGAACCTGAATGGCCCTTAACCATGGCTCCACGGCTCTAGAAGCGCCATATTTGCACACACGAATATGCTACCACACGGCCGGTTCGTGCGTGTCCTACGGCTCTTGACACTAGGTCAAGCATGACCGTATGCCATGGTTATGGCATTTTGATGCCTCGGCCTCACCACCACAATGTTTGTCATCACCCAAGAGCACGAACGGCATTTAACTAGAGCTCCACGACTCGAGAACATCCATAATTGCACACACGTTGTGCTGCCGCACGGTCGGATCCTCGTGCATCCTATGGCTCTCGGCACCGGGTCAAGCACGCCCGTACGCCATGGTTAAGCCATTTTGATGCCTCTCACCTCTCCACCATAGAGTTTTCCATCACGAGAGCCCGAAGGGCCCTTAACCATGCCTCCACGGCTCCAAAAGCGCCAAATTTGCACACTCGACCATGCTGCCACACGGTCGGTTCCAACGCATTTTATGGCTCCCGGCTCGAGTCAAGCATGCACATACGCCATGGTTAAGGCATTTTGACACCTCCGGCCTCTCTACCATAGAGTTTGCCGTCACTCGAGAGCCGAACGGCACTTAACCTCGGCTCCACGGCTCCAGGCGCCATATTTGCACACACGACTTTGCCGCGCACGGCCGGTTCCTGCGCATCCTACGGTTCCTCGCACCAAGTCAAGCACGCCCATGCACTATGGTTAAGGCGTTTTGACACCGCTGGCCTCTCAACCACAGCATTTGTTGCTGCCCAAGAACCCGAATGGCCCTTAACCATGGCTCCACCGCTCTAGAAGCGCCATATTTGCACACACGACTATGCTACCGCACGCCGGTTCCTACGTGTCCTACTAGCTCTCGACACTAGGTCAAGCACGACCGTATGCCATGGTTAAGGCATTTTGACACCTCCGGCCCCACCACCACAATGTTTGTCATCACCCGAGAGCCCGAACGGCCCTTAACTATAGCTCCACGACTCGAGAACATCCATAATTGCACACACGGCATGTCTTTGGCGCACGGTCGGATCCTGTGCATCCTACGGCTCTCGGCACCGGTTCAAGCACACCCGTACGCCATGGTTAAGCCATTTTGATGCCTCTCACCTCTCCACCATAGAGTTTTCCATCACCCGAGACGAAGGGCCCTTAACCATGGCTCCACGGCGGTAAACCGCCACATTTGCACACACGACCATCTTTGCCGCATGGTCGGTTCAACGCGTCCTATGGCTCCGCCTTGAGTCAAGCAAGCCCGTACGCCATGGTTAAGGCATTTTGACACCTCTGGCCTCTCTACCATAGCGTTTGTCATCGCTCGAGCACGAACGGCCCTTAACCTCGGCTCCACGGCTCCGAAGCGCCATATTTGCACACACGACTTTCTTTGCCCCGCACGGCCGGTTCCTATGCGTCCTACGGCTCCTCGCACCAAGTCAAGCACGCCCATGCACCATGGTTAAGGCGTTTTAACACCTTTGGCCTCTCCACCACAGTGTTTATTACCGCCTGAGAACACGAATGGAGCTTAACCCTGGCTCCACAGCTCTAGAACTGCCATATTTGCACACACGACTATGCTACCACACAGCCAGTTCCTGCATGTCCTATAGCTCTCGACACTAGGTCAAGCATGACCGTATGCCATGGTTAAGGCATTTTGATGCCTCTGGCCTCACCACCACAATATTTGTCATCACCCGAGAGCCCGAACGGCCCTTAACTATAGCTCCACGACTCCAGAACATCCATAATTGCACACACGTTGTGCGGCCGCACGGCCGGATCTGTGCATCCTACGGCTCTCGGCACCGGGTCAAGCACACCCGTACGCCATGGTTAAGCCATTTTGATGCCTCTCACCTCTCCATCATAGAGTTTTTCATCACCCGAGAGCCTAAAGGGCCCTTAACCCACGGCTCCACGGCCGCAAAAGCGCCATATTTGCACACACGACCATCTTTGCCGCACGGTCGGTTCCAACGCATCCTATGGCTCTCGGCTTGAGTCAAGCATGCCCGTACGCCATGGTTAAGGCATTTTGACACCTCTGGCCTCTCTACCATAGCGTTTGCCATCGCTCGAGAGCCGAACGGCCCTTAACCTTGGCTCCACGGCTCCCGAAGAACTACCATATTTGCACACACGACCATGTTGCCGCACGGTCGGTTCAACGTATCCTATGGCTCCTGGCTTTGAGTCAAGCATGCCCGTACGCCATGGTTAAGGCATTTTGACACCTCTAGCCTCTCCACCACGGCGTTTGTTGCCGCTGAGAACACGAATGGCCCTTAACCATGGCTCCACGGCTCTAGAAGCGCCATATTTGCACACACGAATATGCTACCGCACGCCCGGCCGGTTCGTGCGTGTCCTACTGACTCTTGACACTAGGTCAAGCATGACCGTATGCCATGGTTAAGGCGTTTTGATGCCTCGGCCTCACCACCACAATGTTTGTCATCACCTAAGAGCCCGAACGGCCCTTAACTACAGCTCCACGACTCGAACGTCCATAATTGCACACGACCGTGTCTTTGCCGCACGGTCGGATCTGTGCATCCTATGGCTCTCGGCACCGGGTCAAGCACGCACGTACGCCATGGTTAAGCCATTTTGATGCCTCTCACCTCTCCACCATAGAGTTTTCCATCACCCGAGAGCCTGAAGGGCCCTTAACCATGCCTCCATAGCTCCAAAGCTGCCATATTTGCACACTCGCCCATCTTTGCCGTACGGTCGGTTCCAACGCATTTTATGGCTCCCGGCTCGAGTCAAGCATGCACATACGCCATGGTTAAGGCATTTTGACACCTCTGGCCTCTCTACCATAGCGTTTGCCGTCACTCGAGAGCACGAACGGCACTTAACCTCGGCTCCACGGCTCCGAAGCGCCATATTTGCACACACGACTTTCTTTGCCGCACGGCCGGTTCCTGCGCATCCTACGGCTCCTCGCACCAAGTCAAGCACGCCCATGCACTATGGTTAAGGCGTTTTGACACCGCGGCCTCTCGACCACAGCATTTGTTGCTACCCAAGAACCCGAATGGCCCTTAACCATGGCTCCACCGCTCTAGAAGCTGCCATATTTGCACACACGACTATGCTACCGCACGCCCGGTTCCTACGTGTCCTACGGCTCTCGACACTAGGTCAAGCACGACCGTATGCCATGGTTAAGGCGTTTTGACACCTCTGGCCCCACCACCACAATGTTTGTCATCACCCGAGAGCCCGAACGGCCCTTAACTATAGCTCCACGACTCAGAACATCCATAATTGCACACACCGTGTCTTTGGCGCACGGCCGGATCTGTGCATCCTACGGCTCTCGGCACCGGTTCAAGCACACCCGTACGCTATGGTTAAGCCATTTTGATGCCTCTCACCACTCCACCATAGAGTTTTCCATCACCGAGAGCACGAAGGGCCCTTAACCATGGCTCCATGGCGTAAAACTGCCACATTTGCACACACGACCATCTTTGCCGCATGGTCGGTTCCAACGCGTCCTATGGCTCCGGCCTTGAGTCAAGCAAGCCCGTATGCCATGGTTAAGGCATTTTGACACCTCGGCCTCTCTACCATAGCGTTTGTCATCGCTTGAGAGCACGAACGGCCCTTAACCTCGGCTCCACGGCTCCGGAAGCTGCCATATTTGCACACACGACTTTTCGCCGCACGGCCGGTTCCTATGCGTCCTACGGCTCCTTGCACCAAGTCAAGCACGCCCATGCACCATGGTTAAGGCATTTTAACACCTTTGCCCTCTCCACCACAGCGTTTATTACCGCCCGAGAACCCGAATGGCCCTTAACCATGGCTCCACAGCTCTAGAAGCGCCATATTTGCACACACGACTATGCTACCGCACGGCCCGGTTCCTGCATGTCCTACAGCTCTCGACACTAGGTCAAGCACGACCGTATGCCATGGTTAAGGCATTTTGACACCTCGGCCTCACCACCACAATATTTGTCATCACCCGAGAGCCCGAACGGCCCTTAACTATAGCTCCACGACTCGAGAACATCCATAATTGCAGACATATTTTGTCTTTGCCCCGCCTGGCCGGATCCTGTGCATCCTACGGCTCTCGGCACCGGGTCAAGCACGCCCGTACGCCATGGTTAAGCCATTTTGATGCCTCTCACCTCTCCACCATAGAGTTTTCATCACCGAGAGCTGAAGGGCCCTTAACCACGGCTCCACGGCTGCAAAAGCGCCATATTTGCACACACGACCATCTTTGCTGCACGGTCGGTTCAACGCATCCTATGGCTCTCGGCGAGTCAAGCATGCCCGTATGCCATGGTTAAGGCATTTTGACACCTCTCGGCCTCTCTACCATAGCGTTTGCCATCGCTCGAGAGCCCGAACGGCCCTTAACCTTGGCTCCACGGCTCCGGAAGCGCCATATTTGCACACACGACCATGCCGCCGCACGGTCGGTTCAACGCATCCTATGGCTCCGCACCGAGTCAAGCATGCCCGTACGCCATGGTTAAGGCATTTTGACACCTCTAGCCTCTCCACCACAGCGTTTGTTGCCGCCTGAGAACCTGAATGGCCCTTAACCATGGCTCCACAGCTCTAGAACTGCCATATTTGCGCACACGAATATGCTACCGCACAGCCGGTTCATGCGTGTCCTACAGCTCTTGACACTAGGTCAAGCATGACCGTATGCCATGGTTAAGGCGTTTTGATGCCTCTGGCCTCACCACCACAATGTTTGTCATCACCCAAGAGCCCGAACGGCCCTTAACTATAGCTCCACGACTCCGAGAACATCCATAATTGCACACACGACCGTGTCTTTGCCGCACGGTCGGATCCTGTGCATCCTATGGCTCTCGGCACCGGGTCAAGCACGCCGTACGCCATGGTTAAGCCATTTTGATGCCTCTCACCTCTCCACCATAGAGTTTTCCATCACACGAGAGCACGAAGGGCCCTAAACCATGCCTCACGGCTCCAAAACTGCCATATTTGCACACTCGCCCATCTTTGCCGCACGGTCGGTTCAACGCATTTTATGGCTCCGGCTCGAGTCAAGCATGCTGTACGCCATGGTTAAGGCATTTTGACACCTCGGCCTCTCTAACATAGCGTTTGCCGTCACTCGAGAGCCGAATGGCACTTAACCTCGGCTCCACGGCTCCAGAAGCGCCATATTTGCACACACAACTTTTCTTTGCCCCCGCATGGCCGGTTCCTGCGCATCCTACGGCTCCTCGCACCAAGTCAAGCACGCCCATGCACTATGGTTAAGGCGTTTTGACACCGCTGGCCTCTCGACCACAGCATTTGTTGCTGTCCAAGAACCCGAATGGCCCTTAACCATGGCTCCACCGCTCTAGAACTGCCATATTTGCACACACGACTATGCTACCGCACAGCCAGTTCCTACGTGTCCTACAGCTCTCGACACTAGGTCAAGCACGACCGTATGCCATGGTTAAGGCGTTTTGACACCTCTGGCCCCACCACCACAATGTTTGTCATCACCCGAGAGCCCGAACGGCCCTTAACTATAGCTCCACGACTCCAGAACATCCATAATTGCACACACGTGTCTTTGGCGCACGGCGGATCTGTGCATCCTACGGCTCTCGGCACCGGTTCAAGCACACCCGTACGCCATGGTTAAGCCATTTTGATGCCTCTCACCTCTCCACCATAGAGTTTTCCATCACCCGAGAGCACGAAGGGCCCTTAACCATGGCTCCACGGCGCAAAACGCCACATTTGCACACACGACCATCTTGCCGCATGGTCGGTTCAACGCGTCCTATGGCTCCGGCTTTGAGTCAAGCAAGCCCGTACGCCATGGTTAAGGCATTTTGACACCTCGGCCTCTCTACCATAGCGTTTGTCGTCGCTCGAGAGCCCGAACGGCCCTTAACCTCGGCTCCACGGCTCGAGCTGCCATATTTGCACACACGACTTTGCCGCCGCACGGCCGGTTCCTATGCGTCCTACGGCTCCTCGCACCAAGTCAAGCACGCCCATGCACCATGGTTAAGGCGTTTTAACACCTTTGGCCTCTCCACCACAGCGTTTATTACCGCTCGAGAACCCGAATGGCCCTTAACCATGGCTCCACGGCTCTAGAAGCTGCCATATTTGCACACATGACTATGCTACCGCTGGGGCCAGTTCCTGCATGTCCTATAGCTCTCGACACTAGGTCAAGCACGACCGTATGCCATGGTTAAGGTATTTTGATGCCTCGGCCTCACCACCACAATATTTGTCATCACCCGAGAGCTCGAACGGCCCTTAACTATAGCTCCATGACTCGAACATCCATAATTGCACACACGATTGTCTTTGCCGCACGGCCGGATCTGTGCATCCTACGGCTCTCGGCACCGGGTCAAGCACGCCCGTACGCCATGGTTAAGCCATTTTGATGCCTCTCACCTCTCCACCATAGAGTTTTCATCACTCGAGAGCCGAAGGGCCCTTAACCACGGCTCACGGCGCAAAGCGCCATATTTGCACACACGACCATCTTTGCCGCACGGTCGGTTCCAACGCATCCTATGGCTCTCGGCGAGTCAAGCATGCCCGTACGCCATGGTTAAGGCATTTTGACACCTCGGCCTCTCTACCATAGCATTTGCCATCGCTCGAGCACGAACGGCCCTTAACCTTGGCTCCACGGCTCCGAAGCGCCATATTTGCACACACGACCATCTTTGCCGCACGGTCGGTTCAACGCATCCTATGGCTCGGCATTGAGTCAAGCATGCCCGTACGCCATGGTTAAGGCATTTTGACACCTATAGCCTCTCCACCATAGCGTTTGTTGCCGCCGAGAACTGAATGGCCCTTAACCATGGCTCTACGGCTCTAGAGCGCGCCATATTTGCACACATGAATATGCTACCGCACAGCCGGTTCGTGCGTGTCCTACGGCTCTTGACACTAGGTCAAGCATGACCGTATGCCATGGTTAAGGCGTTTTGATGCCTCTCGCCTCACCACCACAAAGTTTATCATCACCCGAGAGCACGAACGGCCCTTAACTATAGCTCCACGACTCCCGAACATCCATAATTGCACATGCGCTTGTCTTTGCCGCACGGTCGGATCCGTGCATCCTATGGCTCTCGGCACCGGGTCAAGCACGCCCGTACGCCATGGTTAAGCCATTTTGATGCCTCTCACCTCTCCACCATAGAGTTTTCCATCACACGAGAGCCCGAAGGGCCCTTAACCATGCCTCCACGGCTCCAAAAGCGCCATATTTGCACACTCGACCATCTTTGCCGCACGGTCGGTTCCAACGCATTTTATGGCTCCGGCTCGAGTCAAGCATGCACGTACGCCATGGTTAAGGCATTTTGACACCTCTCGGCCCTCTACCATAGTGTTTGCCATCACTCGAGATCTGAACGGCACTTAACCTCGGCTCCACGGCTCCAGGCGCCATATTTGCACACACGACTTTCTTTGCCGCACGGCGGTTCCTGCGCATCCTACGGCTCCTCGCACCAAGTCAAGCACGTCCATGCACTATGGTTAAGGCATTTTGACACCGCTGGCCTCTCGACCACAGCATTTGTTGCCGCCCTAAGAACCCGAATGGCCCTTAACCATGGCTCCACCGCTCTAGAAGCGCCATATTTGCACACACGACTATGCTACCGCACACCCGGTTCCTACGTGTCCTACGGCTCTCGACACTAGGTCAAGCACGACCGTATGCCATGGTTAAGGCATTTTGACACCTCTGGCCCCACCACCACAATGTTTGTCATCACCCGAGAGCCCGAACGGCCCTTAACTATAGCTCCACGACTCCGAACATCCATAATTGCACACGACCGTGTCGGCGCACGGCCGGATCCTGTGCATCCTACGGCTCTCGGCACCGGTTCAAGCACACTCGTACGCCATGGTTAACCCATTTTGATGCCTCTCACCTCTCCACCATAGAGTTTTCCATCACCCGAGAGCCTGAAGGGCCCTTAACCATGGCTCCACGGCAAAAAGCGCCACATTTGCACACACGACCATCTTTGCCGCATGGTCGGTTCCAACGCGTCCTATGGCTCCCGCCTTGAGTCAAGCAAGCCCATACGCCATGGTTAAGGCATTTTGACACCTCGGCCTCTCTACCATAGCGTTTGTCATCGCTCGAGAGCCCGAACGGCCCTTAACCTCGGCTCCACGGCTCGGAAGCTGCCATATTTGCACACACGACTTTGCTTTGCCGCACGGCCGGTTCCTATCGTCCTATGGCTCCTCGCACCAAGTCAAGCACGCCCATGCACCATGGTTAAGGCGTTTTAACACCTTTGGCCTCTCCACCACAGCGTTTATTACCGCTCGAGAACCCGAATGGCCCTTAACCATGGCTCCATAGCTCTAGAACTGCCATATTTGCACACACGACTATGCTACCGCACAGCCGGTTCCTGCATGTCCTATAGCTCTCGACACTAGGTCAAGCACGACCGTATGCCATGGTTAAGGTGTTTTGACACCTCTGGCCTCACCACCACAATATTTGTCATCACCCGAGAGCCCGAATGGCCCTTAACTATAGCTCCACGACTCCAGAACATCCATAATTGCACACACATTGTCTCTTGCCGCACGCCCGGATCCTGTGCATCCTACGGCTCTCGGCACCGGGTCAAGCACGCCCGTACGCCATGGTTAAGCCATTTTGATGCCTCTCACCTCTCCACCATAGAGTTTTCATCACCCGAGAGCTTGAAGGGCCCTTAACCACGGCTCCACGGGCCTGCAAAAGCGCCATATTTGCACACACGACCATCTTTGCCGCACGGTCGGTTCCAACGCATCCTATGGCTCTCGGCCGAGTTAAGCATGCCCGTACGCCATGGTTAAGGCATTTTGACACCTCGGCCTCTCTACCATAGCATTTGCCATCGCTCGAGAGCCTAAACGGCCCTTAACCTTGGCTCACGGCTCAAGCTGCCATATTTGCACACACGACCATGCTACGCACGGTCGGTTCCAACGCATCCTATGGCTCGGCATTGAGTCAAGCATGCCCGTACGCCATGGTTAAGGCATTTTGACACCTATAGCCTCTCCACCATAGCGTTTGTTGCCGCCTGAGAACCTGAATGGCCCTTAACCATGGCTCCACAGCTCTAGAAGCGCCATATTTGCACACACGAATATGCTACCACACGGCCCGGTTCGTGCGTGTCCTACGGCTCTTGACACTAGGTCAAGCATGACCGTATGCCATGGTTAAGGCGTTTTGATGCCTCGGCCTCACCACCACAATGTTTGTCATCACCCGAGAGCACGAACGGCCCTTAACTATAGCTCCATGACTCCCGAACATCCATAATTGCACATGCATGTCTTTGCCCGCACGGTCGGATCCGTGCATCCTATGGCTCTCGGCACCGGGTCAAGCACGCTGTACGCCATGGTTAAGCCATTTTGATGCCTCTCACCTCTCCACCATAGAGTTTTCCATCATCCCGAGAGCACGAAGGGCCCTTAACCATGCCTCCACGGCTCCAAAACTGCCATATTTGCACACTCGACCATCTTTGCCGCACGGTCGGTTCCAACGCATTTTATGGCTCTCGGCTTCGAGTCAAGCATGCCCGTACGCCATGGTTAAGGCATTTTGACACCTCGGCCTCTCTACCATAGCGTTTGCCATCACTCGAGAGCACGAACGGCACTTAACCTCGGCTCCACGGCTCGGAGCGCCATATTTGCACACACGACTTTTCTTTGCCGCACGGCAGTTCCTGCGCATCCTACGGCTCCTCGCACCAAGTCAAGCACGTCCATGCACTATGGTTAAGGCATTTTGACACCGCTGGCCTCTCGACCACAGCATTTGTTGCCGCCCAAGAACCCGAATGGCCCTTAACCATGGCTCCACCGCTCTAGAACTGCCATATTTGCACACACGACTATGCTGCCGCACGGCCGGTTCCTACGCGTCCTACGGCTCGACACTAGGTCAAGCACGACCGTATGCCATGGTTAAGGCGTTTTGACACCTCTGGCCCCACCACCACAATGTTTGTCATCACCGAGAGCCCGAATGGCCCTTAACTATAGCTCCACGACTCGAACATCCATAATTGCACACACGGCGATGTCTTTGGCGCACGGCCGGATCCTGTGCATCCTACGGCTCTCGGCACCGGTTCAAGCACACTCGTACGCCATGGTTAAGCCATTTTGATGCCTCTCACCTCTCCACCATAGAGTTTTCCATCACCCGAGAGCCTGAAGGGCCCTTAACCATGGCTCCACGGCGGTAAAGCGCCACATTTGCACACACGACCATCTTTGCCGCATGGTCGGTTCCAACACGTCCTATGGCTCCCGGCCGAGTCAAGCAAGCCCGTACGCCATGGTTAAGGCATTTTGACACCTCGGCCTCTCTACCATAGCGTTTGTCGTCGCTCGAGAGCCGAACGGCCCTTAACCTCGGCTCCACGGCTCGAGCGCCATATTTGCACACACGACTTTGCCCGCACGGCCGGTTCCTACGCGTCCTATGGCTCCTGGCACCAAGTCAAGCACGCCCATGCACCATGGTTAAGGCATTTTGACACCTCTGGCCTCTCTACCATAGCGTTTATTACCGCTCGAGAGCCTGAATGGCCCTTAACCTCGGCTCCACGGCTCTAGAACTGCCATATTTGCACACACGACTATGCTACCGCACGGCCGGTTCCTGCATGTCCTATAGCTCTCGACACTAGGTCAAGCACGACCGTATGCCATGGTTAAGGTGTTTTGACGCCTCTGGCCTCACCACCACAATATTTGTCATCAGCCGAGAGCCCGAATGGCCCTTAACTATAGCTCCACGACTCCAGAACATCCATAATTGCACACATGGCTGTCTTGCCTGCACGGCGGATCCTGTGCATCCTACGGCTCTCGGCACCGGTCAAGCACGCCCGTACGCCATGGTTAAGCCATTTTGATGCCTTTCACCTCTCCACCATAGAGTTTTCATCACCCGAGAGCTTGAAGGGCCCTTAACCACGGCTCCACGGCTGCAAAACTGCCATATTTGCACACACGACCATGCTGCCGCACGGTCGGTTCCAACGCATCCTATGGCTCTCGGCACTGAGTTAAGCATGCCCGTACGCCATGGTTAAGTCATTTTGACATCTCCGGCCTCTCTACCATAGCGTTTGCCATTGCTCAAGAGCCTAAATGGCCCTTAACCTTAGCTCCACGGCTCCAGAACTGCCATATTTGCACACACGACCATGCCGCACGGTCGGTTCAACGCATCCTATGGCTCCGGCCCGGCACTGAGTCAAGCATGCCCGTATGCCATGGTTAAGGCATTTTGACACCTCTAGCCTCTCCACCACAGCGTTTGTTGCCGCCTAAGAACCTGAATGGCCCTTAACCATGGCTCCACGGCTCTAGAGCGCCATATTTGCACACACGAATATGTTACCACACGGCCCGGTTCGTGCGTGTCCTACGGCTCTTGACACTAGGTCAAGCATGACCGTATGCCATGGTTAAGGTGTTTTGATGCCTCTGGCCTCACCACCACAATGTTTGTCATCACCCGAGAGCACGAACGGCCCTTAACTATAGCTCACGACTCGGAACATCCATAATTGCACACACGGCGTGCTTTGCCGCACGCCCGGATCCTGTGCATCCTATGGCTCTCGACACCGGGTCAAGCACGCCCGTACGCCATGGTTAAGCCATTTTGATGCCTCTCACCTCTCCACCATAGAGTTTTCCATCACCTAAGAGCACTGAAGGGCCCTTAAC